>JADRCD010237218.1:0-30886 GCA_019843815.1 Montemys delectorum | reverse complement strand
ATATATGCATACATATAGGCTTGTTGCCAGATAATAATTATCCCTAATAATAATTTATTAATAATAACTAACAACAACATTTAATTATATTAATTAATCAATATATTAATAAGTGATGATGATTTTTAGTTTGCTTTATACAGATTGTACAAAAGTTTTGTAGACTAAAACTCACTAACCTACCATCCTTTCACATGAGCTTATGAAAGAGTTTTCACGTCTACTTTGATTAAGAAGTTTATGATTTTATTTAAATCTTTCAGAGATCACTCTTTCCTGGAGTTGCTGACACAGGTGTAGCCATGGCTGTTGTTTCTTCACATGGCTGTCCATGAGTTAACACCATCAAAGCCATATGCAGCCTTCTCTTATGCCCTTGAACCTGCTTCTGGGTTTTTCCACTGGGTCTGTGTGATCTTTACATTCACATTGCTTTTATTATCAGGAGTTACAATCAGTTTTTAAACCTGGTGCTTTTAGCCTTCCTTGTTATTCTAATTTCCCCCCAAATTTCCTGGCTACTCTTGATAATTTTTTCTGCATGAATTTTAACACTAGCTATTTAGTCCCATCCAGAATATCCTTTTGGTATTTTTATTGGGATCATATGAAATTTATAGGTCCCCTATTTTTGACAGCTTTGTGATGATAGGAATCTAAAAACATGGCATATTTTAGCATTGCCAGGCCTTTGTGTCCTTCAGTTGCATTAAAATTGCAAACTATAAATCCTGCATATTTCTTGTTAAGTTTATGCTAGAGTTTTATTTTTTTGTTGCTATTTTAATTGGGATCTTTCCCTTGTTATAGCTTCTAATCATCTAGTTTTGTAGATATAAGTGTTGTTTGATTTCCATATATAAATGAAATTTATTAAACTCTCTGTGTGTTTATAATGCCTCTATTTTGTTCTTTTATTCCTGGAAAATACCAGAAGGCTGCAAAGTCTAGTTATGGCCATATCCAGTGAGAACTGGATTGTGTGCAGCTGAAAGCTAAGAATAGTTTTTGTAGCATTAAGGTTGGAGTTGGCTCAACAGCACCGGCTTAGTAGGTTGTGAGACCCTGCCTTTTATCCTCAACAATATGAAAACATGAATACATAAATACCAACAAAGTAAAAGGATTAAATTAAACATGGTAGTAGGGGGTTGTTATCCCACTATACTGACACCTGGGCCTGGGGGATTACAAGTTTGAGGCTAGCTACATAGCACAAGCATATCTCAAAAGAGAACAGCAACAAGAAAGATGAGGCAAGAGGAGGAAGAGGAGAAGGAGAGAGAGGGGGAGGGACCTGTATATAGTGGTGCATGTCTGTAATTCTAGCTATTTAGAAGACTGAGCTAGGAAGTTTACAAGTTCAAGGCCAACCTGGGCTACAGAGTGAGTTCAAGTTCAGCTGGCCAATAACCTCTCAAAACTTAAAAGTCAGAAAAATAAGGTTACGGGTCTTCCTCAGTGGTAGAATGCTTGTCCAGTATGCCTAAGGCCCTCGGTTTAAACCCCAGTACTGCCAGAAAACAAGATTGTTTAAGAAAAAGACTTGATGGAGAGATGGCTCAGTGATTAAGAGCACCGGCTGCTTTCCCAGAGGATGTCAGTTCAATTCGCAGAATCCTCATGGTGTTCACTATAACTCTAATTCTGGGGCTATGACACCCTGGGTATGCATGTGATATACATTCACAGATACACACATACGGACATATAAATAGAAAAAAATCAGTCTTCTCTTTTTAGAAAAGGACACATGATGGAGATTGCAGACGAACTCCAGAGTTGCTCTCCAATGCCTGTCTATCTTTCCCTAGCACTGGAGACCAGGCGACCCGTGTGTCGCCATCCTTTTAAAGCACTGTCTTCCTACCTACACTGCAGATTCTTTCCCGATGATTCTCTAGGCCACAACCAGAGCAGTCCTCTTAAACAGAAACTTGATCGCATTTACAACCCTCCAGTGGGCCCTCCATTGCCACTTGGTCTCCTTAATAAGTCTGAACATTTCCCTCATTCTCTGGCTTCCATCTCTGCCTACGGCTACTCACTTTCCACCCCTGGCTTTATAACCTTTCTAACTTGCGGCTTTCAAATTGCCTACCCTGTTGGCCCTTAAAACCCACAGATGTGTTTCATTTGGCACATACAGTTCGTTTTAATTTTTCTTCAAGTTGTGCAAATGTTTAAAACCAGGGGATTTCTCATTAAAAAAAAAGTCCAGGTTTTCATATTCATTTGAAAAATTAGAGTACACATGGTCATGCCTCTTGTAGCTCACATGGCCACCTCATGCTGGAGCGCAGGCTGGATGTCCCTTTGGTTGGGTCCTCGGTATTCCCTTTTCAGTTTTGGTTCCCTGTGCCTCTGTGATACGGACTTAAATATGGACCGAAGGTAGTGGTCCTGATTATTCTGCTGGCAAAATGCTCTCTATCTGGCTGGCTTTTGCTTCTCCTGGGGCACGGGGAGGGGGTGTGTTAGATTGTATCTTGGGTTTCTTTTTTTTTTAATAATTTATTTTTATTTTATGTTTTGACTGCATGTATGTCTGGGTGATGATGTCAAATCCCCTAGAACTGGAGTTACAGACAGTTGAGTCCTGCCACGTGGGTGCTAGGAATTGAACCCTGGTCCTTTGGAAGAACAGTCACTGCTGTCCACTGCTGAGCCATCTCCGAGGAGGAGGAAGGCTCCTGCGAAAGGAAGAGAAGAGGACCCCAAGAATGTATCACTTTACCTGTGTCCCTTGAGAGGAACCTGGCATGTCCAACCTCACAGTATTGAGCTGCTCCCTGTGTCTTAGTTTGTTCAGTGTTTATATGCCCTGTCTTCTTTCTCTTTATGACACAGAAAACCAAGTCTGTTAACAATTACCACATGCCTAAAAGATACCAGCTACCATGTTAAGGGTGAATGTGTGTGAATATGTAATATATCGCCTTTATCCTGGGAAGAACACGTGACCCACTGGGGGAAAACATGTAAGAATACAAATAACTAAAATTGTTAAGAGCTGTGAGACAGCTATAAACAAAGGCTCAACAGGAATATGTTTACAAGAATCACAGTTCCTCCTAAAGGAATACAGAAAAGCTACTGAGGAACATGCACAAGCTAAATCCTGGAGAAGAGGCCATCTTGCCACATACAGGACTGCCAAGGAAGGCTTCATGTGAAGGGAGGTGCCATGAGTATGCCCTATTATGAGAACCTAGCTGAGCAGAGTTTCAAAATATATACTGTGTAGAGATGGAAGGATGCTCTGCAGGTAAGGGCACTCACTCCCTACTCTTACAGAGGATCCAGGGTCAGTGGCAGCTCCCAACTGCCTTGAACTCCAGTTCTAGAAGATCCACTATCCTCAGTTTGTATCTAGAGGTATTACTCTCACATGGCACACATACATGTATTCAGTCACTCACACATAAAATAAAATGAATCTTAAAAAAATAAAATACAGCAAGCCAGATGTGGTGGTGGACAACCAAAATCCAAGCACTCAAGAGGATGAGGCAAGAGAACCGAAGGCTTTCAGCTGGTTTGGTCCATATAACGAGTTCAAGCCTGCCCTGAGACTCCGGATGACTAGTCCTCATTGTCATCTTGGTGGATTTAAAATTTCCCAGGCTGCCTACCTAAGGCAGGTCTTCAACAGTGTTTTCAAAGAGCTTTGACGAGTGGGAGAGCCTTACCTTGAATCCAGGCATTATCTCATGGGTTGGACTCCATACTGAAGAAAATGGAATGCCAGCATGCCCCTGTTCTTGTTCTGATAAGGAGGTACAGGGACAGGCGGGGGAGGGTAGAGAGCACGTAAGGGAGCAGCAGCAGCTTTGGTCATACACATTCTTTTCTCCTCCTCATCATCTAGGTGACTGCACAAGCACATCATAGAATCTAACCTGTGTTGCTCCATTCAAGGGACACCCAGAGGATGAGAGCATCTGCTTAGAAAGAAGTCTAATAGACAGCCTTCTGGCTGGGTTTGGAGGAAAAGCACAGGAGCCATCAGCCCTACCTTGTGACCCACTGGGATCTAGCCTGCAGGTAACAACCCCACACAGCATGAGAAATGACTGGAAGGATGGGCTGCTTCTTTGCTGGATCTTTCTAAGCCTTGTTGCCCCCCCCCCACCTCCCCCACATTTTCTCTCATGCCTGAGGCACTTTCAAGAGGCACTTACCTTTAAATGAATAATTATGGAACAATGGAAATCCCAAAGACCCTTAGGAACTTAAGCACCATGGAGGATCCTCAGACATCATGTGGAGATTAGGTTTTCTTCCAGACAAGAGAATGTGACTGGTTCCTCAGTGGTTCCCGTGTTAGATATCCCAGGAGCATCTAAGTTTCGGAAGATGGAGTTCCCCATATCTATCAGCTCCATCTTTCTGAGGCACCTCCAAGGTTGAGATGAATCATGCCTGTCTGTCCCTGAGAGAACTCTGGGGAGTGAGAAGGAAAAAGACTTCAGTCTGATTCATGAACTTTGAGTCTGTGGGACTAAAGTGTGGGATGGGGGAGGGCTTCCAGTCTGGGTGAACACTGGAATATGTGTGGCTCTTGTATGGGATTCCAGTTTGGGGAATGTTTTACATAAAGTGAGTGTCTAGCCAAGTTCACTTCCTCTCCCATCAGTCCCTTTCTCTGAAATATAGTGTCTCTTCCCTTCTCTGGCTGTTCTTCACATCCCTCCTGGGGCACAGGGAGGGGACTCTAAGCTACCTGGGTAGGAGCCCTGGGTACCCCTGTATTCAGATGCCTTATGCATGAAGTCACATCCTTTCCCTCTGCACATGAAAGGCAGCAGAAGCCTGAAATGGATGCAGACTGAGGAGGGCCAGGATTTTGTTTGGCTGGGGCTGGAATTCTGTAACACTAATGTGGGTGATGAGGCCCACCTTCCAGCTCTACCAGCAATTGAAAGGCTGCGAAACAGCATGTTCTGGACTGTCCCTTAGGCACCAGGAGGCGTTGGACTAGGTGTTGGCTTGGTGGAAGAGGGTGGGCTAATTAGAGAGTGGCAAGGGATGCAGGGGACAGAAGAAGTGAAGGGACTAAGGAGCCTGGAAGCAGGAAGAACATGGCTTTAAGCATTAAGACTTGGGTGTGGTTTATCCACAAAGGGTAGATCTTCTAAAAGCAGAAGTGAGATCTCAAGAAGGATGGTACCCCCTCCCCACAAAGAGATGTCTGTGCTAGAGAAATCCATCTGTATCTCTCTGCTGAAAAGCCCAGGCTGGTCATTTTTTTTTTTTTTTTTTTGGTTTTAATTGTTTTCTTTTCTTTTCTTAGATATTTTCTTTATTTATATGCCATATGATATCTCCTTTCCCAGTTTCCCCTCTGAAAAAATAAAATAAAAATAAAAAAAACAAAAACAAAACAAACCCCTGTTCCCTCCCCCCTCCCCCTGCTCACCACCCTACCCTCTCCTGCTTACTGGCCCTGGCATTCCCCTACACTGGGCATAGAACTTTTCACAGGGCCAAGGGACTCTCCTCCCATTGATGACCGACTAGGCCATCATCTGCTACATATGCAACTGGAGCCATGAGTCCCACCATGTGTACTCTTTGGTTGGTAGTTTAGTCCCTGAGAGCTTTGAGGGTACTAGATAGTTCATATTGTTGTTCATCCTAAGGGGGTTGCAAACCCTTCAGCTCCTTGGGTCCTTTCTCTAGCTCCTTCATTGGGGACCCTGTACTCAGTCCAATGGATGGCTGTGAACCTCAGTATTAGTCGGGTACTGTCAGAGTCTCTCAGGAGACAGCTATATCAGGCTCCTGTAAGCCAGCACTTGCTGGCATCCACAATAGTGTCTGGATTTGATGATTGAATATGGGAAGGACTCCCAGGTGGAGCAGTCTCTGGATTGTCCTTCCTTCAGTCTCTGCTCCATAGTTAGTCTCTGCAACTCCTTCCATGGGGATTTTGTTCCCTCTTTTAAGAAGTAATGAAGTATCCACATTTTGGTCTTCCTTCTTTTTGAGTTTCTTGTGGTTTGTGGATTGTACTTTGTGTATTCTGATCTTCTGGGCTAATGTCCACTTATCAGAGAGTGCATACCATGTGTGTTCTTTTGTGATTGGGCTACCTCACTCAGGATGATATTTTCCAGATCCATTCATATCTGTAAGAATTTCATAAATTCATTGTTTTTAATAGTTACAAAGCTTCTGTAAGGCAAAAGACACTGTCAATAGGACAAAATGGCAACCAACAGATTGGGAAAAGATCTTTACCAATCCTATATCTGATAGAGGGCTAATATCCAATATATACAAAGAACTCAAGAAGTTAGACTCCAAAGAACCAAATAACCCTATTAAAAATGGGGTACAGAGCTAAACAAAGAATTCTCAACTGACAAATACTGAATGGCTGAGAAGCACCTGAAGAAATGTTCAACATCCTTAGTCATCAGGGAAATGCAAATCAAAACAATCCTGAGATTTCCACCTCACACCAATCAGAATGGCTAGGATAAAAAACTCAGGTGACAGCAGATGCTGGAGAGGTTGTGGAGAAAGAGGAACACTCTTTCATTGCTGGTGGGATTACAAGCTGGTACACCCATTCTGGAAATCCGTTTGGCGATTCCTCTGGAAATTGTACATAGTACTACCAGAGGACCCAGCTATACCACTCCTGGGCATATACCCAGAAGATGCTCCAACATGTAATAAAGACATATGCTCCACTATGTTCATAGCAGCCTTATTTATAATAGCCAGAAACTGGAAACAACCCAGATGTCCCTCAACAGAGGAGTGGAGACAGAAACTGTAGTACATCTCCAGGCTGATCATTCTTAAACCGAGAAAGAGAAGAGGGTGAGAGTCATAGTGTAGCTACAATTGTACCAGAAATGGTGTTGAAAATTCCACAAAGCCCAATGGCAGAAGGGAAGTAAAGTCTCACAGAAAGCAAATTGAAATGATCCTTATGGGATCTAACAAAGAATGGGCAGGCACCTTCCAAGTCTGTCCAGGAAAGGCCGACAGAGCATGAACACATTTGAAGAACTATGGATAAGCATCCCTTCAAGTGTGGAGACCAATGTGAGTGCAAAGATCAGACAAATATGTGCAAACTACTCAAAAATTTTGGTATAAACCTTCCTGTGACCCTGGGAATGCCCAAGGGAATAATTGAGAAATCCACAGAATTTGATATCTAAAGGAAATCACAAGAAAGATGAGATATATACCAGCATGCTATCAAGCAAGGTACACACAGACACGTCCAGGCCTGGGGTTAGAGCTGGATCAATGAGTGCTCTTGAGAGGATTTTCCAACTTAGTAACGTGAGCCCAGGCAAAATTCATCAAACCAGCAGTGGTTTTTTAACAGGTCCAGAATGAATGATTCTTTTATTTCTTGTTATGAGAAAGCTCATAAGAGGGAAAAAATCCTAAATATTATATACAGGAAATAATATTAGTAAATCAAATAAAAAACTGGTTTCTAGGAAGCAAACAGAGCAATCTAAACATGAGTTTGTCTGATACAAAGCTAAGTCTTCCTGGAAGAGACGAGATACTTGAAATATCAAGAGTAAAACAATATTTCTTTCACCCCCACAGAGGAAGTATGGCAGAAATGAACTCTGTATCGAGGGCTGTCATGTTTCATTACATGTGGGAAAGGGGGCAGTAAGAAGTGTTTGTAGAGAAACAGGCCCCTTCATCTTCCATAGCCTAGAATCCATGAGACCTTGTGTCCCACAAAACCCAACAAATAACAAATTCCCAAAGAAAGAGAGAGGTGTTGAGTGGAAGAACACGTTCCTAGAGCCTCAGCACTCAGGAGCACGGAGGGCTAGCTTAGGCTACAGGTTGAGTTCAAGGCTAGTCAGGACTTCAGAGTAAAATCTTGTATCAAACAAGGATGAGTAAGAAGGAAATGTAGAAGGGTGGAGAGGAAGACAGAGAAAAGAGGAGGAAAAGAAGAGAGGGATGATACAGGGGCATTAAGTGACTAGCTTTCCTCTCATTTAATGGGTGCCTGCACAATGATAAAGGTAGCCTCCATGAGAGTATTTAATGAACTCCAGAGGCAGTTCATTAAACTGGGCCTCAGAGGCATCCTGAAAGAATCAAAAAGACATGCGGATCCCTGCCAGGATCTTTGGCAGGGTATGGGGTAGAGAGTCTGGGGAGTGTAGTACTCCAAGAGCTGGGATCTGTTGAGTACACAGCTGACAGTGTTCACCTGCTGACTCTTGTCCGTAGTCTTTGGATTCCTTTGAGGTGAAGCTCAGGAGACACTTGGGACTTCGTAAGTGTTGATCCTGATGAGCAGATGTAGTGCAACTCATTCTCATTTGGGACAGCCCAGGCTGGCCATTGTCAAGAACCCTGATTCCACATTGCCACTCCAAAGCTCTTCTGAGGCCCAGCAAATGAGACAAGGGAGGTGTGTGTGTGGGGGGAAGACATGGATTTATTCAAGCTTGGTAATAGTGTGATTTATTTAACCAGTTCCCTAGTGATGGACGTTAATGGATTTAACCTTTCGCTCCTACAAATAACACTGCAATGGGCTATGCAAACGATCCTCTGTGAATGTGTGAGTGCATTTGTAGTTCAAATTTCTGGAAACTTCCCAGCTGGGTTGAAGAATATTGAACAAATATTTGAAGAGCACTGGTTTTGAGGGGGTAGCTGGTATTAGGGAAAGCTTGCTCCTTTCTGTCTGGCCCTGCTCTTCAGCATGGGCCACAGAGGGAAAAACCAAGCTACCCGCTTCTCATCACTAAAGATGAGCAACAATTATTTGTGCAGCCCGTAGCACAAGAAGGCACTCACACTGTGTAGGTGACAGAGCTGCTGTGGTGGGAAGGGACCCAAGGGCTTGCTTTTTCATTCACCAGGTCTAAGACCCCAGCTGAGTTATCTTCATGAGTCTCAATCCTTTCATACAATGTCATAGTTTTAGAGGAGACGTCAGATACCATTTGAATGACAAAATCGACATCAGGAGTAATGGGAGACAGCTACGCTGGTAAAATGCTTGCTGTATAGGATGGAGATCTAAGTTTTATGCCCCAGAGCCCACCTTTAAAAAAGACAAATTGAAATCATGTAACTTTTCTCATCATAATGCAATAAAAGTTAAAAAAAAAAAAAAAAAAAAGCTGGGTGTGGCGACATGCGCTTGTAATACCTGGGCTTGCTAGGCAGCCAGCCCGATTGAAACAGTGAGCTCCAGGTTCAGTGAGTGACTCTGCCTCAAAGAACAGAAGGAACCCTTGAGGTCGCATGAACGTGTGTCTGTACATGTGCACATACACACGCACATAACTTAGCATTAGCAACAAGGCTCAGGTGAACGTTCTATGTATTGGAGATCTTCTCAGGAAGGACCTATGTGGTGCTGACCAAAAGTCTCAGCATGAAAATAAATAAATAAATAAATAAATAAATAAGCAAGCAAGCATCGGAAAACCTATACAGCAACTCTGACTTCTAGGCAAGGCATGGCTACTGCCATCTTGAAATCAGAGCATCTGTAGTCACCCACAGCAGATACTAATGAGACAGTGTCCATTAGCATTCTCCCACAGAAGGAGAGCAGGCATGAGATCTGCTCCTGAGATTCTGGCCACTAATCCCTTTCTGCCCCAGCACCAAGCTGCACATAATCCTGCCCTAGGGGCACCTAGGGGATGCTTGAACACTTAAAAAGGCTGACTAGAATTAGGACACATGGGATCCACCCAGGTTAGAGTGAACTTTTTAGTGATGTAGCCCCTTGAGATTCACACATGCTCCTTTCAAGCAAAGTAACTCGACATGAGAGCAGTCTGACCTAAAAAAGAAGAGTGAACACCTTTAATTCCAGCACTTTGGAGACAGAGACAAGTGGTTCTCTGTGAGTTTGAGGCCAACCTGGTCTACGTGGTGAGTTTAAGGACAGCCAGAACTGTGCTCAAACATACAAACAAATTAAAAAAACCTATAAGTAACAAATAAATAGGGAAGGGGATAATATTATTATTTTCCCAAGAAGTTAAAAGACGGCATTCTCCAAAATGGCAGCCATTTGTGACTGTTAAACAACTGGAATGTGACTGGCAAAACAGATATATCAGAAGTGCAATGTAAACGCTAGGGTTCAAAGGCTCTGTATGGAACAAAAATGCAAATTAGTCCAGTAGCAACTTTCATATTGATCTCATGTTGAAATATGCTTGAGATAATGAAGTTAAATATCTAAAACTACCTTCTAAAATTAATTCTGCCTTTCTAAAACACTTTAAATATAGCTACAAGAAAAATTTGAATTAACTACATAGTTTGCATTGTGTAGCTAACAAATATTTCAATGTGAGAGTGTTTCTGTAGGACAGAGGAAGCTGAAGAGACATGACACCTAAAAGCAAGAGCTGACCTAGACTTGATGCTGTGCTAGAGGAGGGGAAATACCAGAAAGGACTTATTTGGAATCAGTTGCCTAAACTAGTATTCAAACAGCAGTTTAGATCAAAGATTATGTCAATATTCAGTTTCCGTCATTGCTGTCTGTACTGAGTTGAGATAATTTTCCTACAGTTGGAGATGCATAGTCAGGTATTTAGGGTTGAAAGATCCTGAGTACAGAATATTACCGTTTCAGAAAAGGTTGTGCTTAGTACACAACCTTTGGTATGAAATGAAAGTTGTCGGAGAGAGCAAGTGACAAAATAAGTGTAGTTAAAATGGTACCAGGTGAACCTGGGTAACGCATAGACGTGTTCTTGCTGCTATTTTTACATTTTCAAGAGAGAGGAAAAAGTAGGTGCACACCTGAGGTGGTCTTTCTATGCGTTTCTTATTCCCACAAGGGGCACTACTCTCCAGCTGCCCACCTTCAGGAGCTGGGAGTCGTCTTAGTTTCCTGTCCTGTGGCTATGATAAATCCCCTGCAAAAGCAATGTTTAAGAGCAAAGGGTTTATGCCAGCTCACAGTTGCAGATTACAACCAACCATGGTGAGGAAGCCAAGGCAGCAGGAAGGAGCCTGATGCTGCTGGTCACACTGTCTACAGTCAGCAGAAGAGAGCAACATATGCCACCTACACATGCTCAGCTCACATTCTCCACCCGGATACAGTTTAGGGTAAGGTTAGGAGTAGGAAATGTCTCTACCCAGTGACCAGGTCTTCCACCATCAATGAAGGTAATCAAGAGAACCCCCCCTGTCTTAGTTAGAGCTACTCTTACTGAGATGAAATACCATGCCCAAAAGCAACTTGGGAAGAAAAACAATCATGTGGTTTATACTTCCGCCTCACTGTTCACTACAGAAGGAAGACAGGAACTCAACTAGAGCAGGATCCTGGAGGTAGGAGCTGACAAAGAGGCCATGGAGGGGTGCTGCTTACTGGCTTGTTCACTATGGCTTCCTCTGCCTGCTTTCTTATTGAACCCAGGACCACCAGGTCAGGAGTAGACCAAGCCACAATGGGCTGGACCCTCTCCCATCAACTACTAACTAAGAAAATGATCTGCAGGCTTGCCTACAGCCAGATCCTAAGAAGGCATTTTTCTCAGTTGAGGTTCCCTTCTCTCTGATGACTCTAGCTTGTGACGAGTTGACATAAAACAAGCCAGCACGCCACCACAGATATGTCCTGTGTTCCATCTCCCAGGAAATTCCATGTTTTGGGTTTGAGTCAGTTTCATTTTTTGTTTGTTTGTCCTTACACTTTATTTATTGAGTGTAGTGATAAGAGGACAATCCCTGGAAACCAATCTCTCCTACCAGTTGAGTTCTCATCAAGCTTGGTGACCAGAGTCTTTACCTACTGAGCCATCTTTCCAGCCTTAGATTTTGTTGGTAATTAACCCTAACCATCACAGGAATTGACCTACATTATTCCTTTTCCCTCTCTTCGGCCTTCCATCCAGTCATGGACCATGCTAGAGCCTGTCTCCTTGCAGTCTCTCAGTTCTGCCCCTTCTGTATCTCCACTTCCACGGCTCATTTCCTACCTAGATGGTTAAACTCACTTCCCAGGTCCCTGGCCTCTCACAGCTTCCTTGGAGTCTTGGAGTTGACATTTGATTTTTTTAAATCACCAAACCAAACAAGTTAATCTGCTGAAAACCCACCAGGAGCTTCTCCTCATGTGCTTCCTAGACAATAGACTAAGGCACACAGGAGCCCTTGAGGGCTTGACTCCTTTCTCTCTCTTCGTTTCTGATTTGCCTGATTCACATGCATATCAGGGGGAGGGGAGAGGATGGGGGTTGGTGAGGAGATGGAGTGTGAGTGTATTGATGCAGTACACATGTACCTCATACCTCGGTGTGTGAGTGGAGGTCAGAAGACAACCTCTAGGGTTGATGGTATTCCTCCATGTTGTTTGAGAGAATGTCCCTTTGTAACTACTGTGTAGGGTAGGCAAGCTTCTGGAATTCTCTTGTCTCTCTCTCCCATAGAACTTTAGGTGTGATGAGATTATAGATGTATACTGACAAATCTGGTTTTACATGGGTTGTGGGGATCCGAACTCTGGTCCTCACATTTGCATAGTAAGCACTTTATCTACTGAGCCAGCTCCCCAACATTTGGGCTTTTGATCCTTCTGTCTCAATTTCCCAAGTAGCTGGGATTACCTACTTGTCTTTAAACACAAACCCGTTGCTACAACCACCCCAAATAGCATATCATTCTGCAACACTCAGACTTCTTACACATCAGTACCATTGCTATAGCAATTCTGTGACCTGGAAAGCCCACCCCATTCTGTTCAGGAAGCACTGCTCAGCTGCAAGAATCACTTCTCTTAAATGAGCAAGAAAATGACATAACCAAGAACCTAAAATTGCTTTCCTTACTTGCTTCATTGATGACAGTTCATGCTTTGATAAATTTGTTTAGTTTTTTTTTTTTTTCTTCACTATGGGGTTGCCCAGGCTGTCCTCCAGCTCCTGAGCCGAAGTAATCCACTGGTACCACAGGGTTGTGCCGCCACACTAGATTCAAGTTAACTATTTTTATATTCACACTTATGATTTTTAGAATAAAAATTAAAGAATAAACCCTATCCCAATACCCAAAACTGTAAAAATAGAGTCTTTGAATCATCTCATGAGATATTTATTGATTTGAATGGGAAGAGCAGCAACTTGGTAGATGACAAACTTGGAAGACCCCATTTAAGCCAAATGGAATCACCTGGCATATTGGCATCCTATAATCTTTGGCTGTAATGGGGGGGGGGGGGGGTGGGCATGGCACTTCTGCTTCAGAGCTCTGGGCCAAGGTGTATGGCCCTAGTGTAATCACAAGGAACCATCAGATGCGTTCGGAGGGAGAGCCATCTGCAGAGGAACTAGCAAAGACACGTGGAAAGTGTAAAGATTCAGAAGCTAAGAGGAGGGAATGTGGAATTACACTCGATGAAAGGGGGTGTGGGGCCCAGGGCAGGCACATGCTGCCCTGTGGCATGTGGACACCAAGATGTCGTCCTCCACCATCAATAGTGAGAAAGATGGGGAAGTCTGAAAGAAGGCAGCAGGTCGGACTGTAGTGCTGGGCAACAATATAAATTTTCTAGTTTTGATTGTTGTCCTGGGGCCGTTAATATTTGAGAATGTTGGGTGAAGGGAGTAGGGAATGCTGCTCTATTTTTGAAACTTCTCTGAGTTTGGAGTTATTTCAAAATTAAGTTAATGAATGGAATCTGCTTTGAAATATCACTTGATAGACTAATGAATTCAAGTATCACTTGAGATAAAAGAATGGCCCGCCTTCTTCCAGTAATTTTTGTATACCATTATAGTACTTTATCATGCTTACTGGTATACTTGTTGGTCTGCCCCAGAGGTCCTGAATGCAGGTCAGGTGTGTGTGTGTGTGTGTGTGTGTGTGTGTGTGTGTGTGTGTCTGCACGTGCACGTGTGTGCGCACGTGAGTATTCATCTATGTGTTGAAGTGTATGTATGGAAGCCTGAGGCAGCTTTGGTGTTGGTCTTGATGACATCTCCCTGGGACCTGGGGCTTGCCTGCTTGGCTAGGCGGCTCACCCGTGGAAACCCAGGGATCTGTCTGTTTCTGATGCTGCAAGCACTGGGATTGCAAGAGCTTATCACCATGTCTGGTTTCTTACATGGATGCTGGGGATTGAACTCAGGTCTTCACATGTCATCCAATTGATTCGTCTCCCCAGCCCCAGCTTTGTGCAAGTTTTTGTGTGAACAGAAGTTTTCCAGTCCTTTGAGTAATACCAAGCCATGTGATTGAAAACATCATCATCATCATCATCACCATCATCATCATCATCACTATTATTGAGACAGGGTCTCTCTATGTTGTGCTGGCTAGCCTGGGACTCTGTGTAGACCAGGCTGGCCTCAAACCCACAGAGATCTGCCTGCTTCTGTCTCCTTAGTGTTGGGATTAAAGGTGTGCACCACCACTGCCCACCTAGCTTGTCTTTGTAATGAGTGTGTGTTAGTACCTCACCGTTATTTGAATTTGCATTTCCCCAGTGCCTTGCTGTAGAATATCTTTAGCTGTCATGAGTAGATCTTTGGTGGAGTGAATGCCAAGGTCTTTGATCCTTGACATTGAGTTGTTTTACTTTATTTAGTTAAAACATTATTTTGGATCCTTTTGTACATATATAGATTTTTATTTTTACAACAGCCTTTTGAAGTTACTTTGAGGTAAAAATATCATCCTAATTTTATTCCTAAATTGGAGTGATCAGCAGTGCGTGGGGATGGCTGCCTTAAGTACACCCAGGTGGCCAATCTCTCTTGCTTCCTGCTTCCTGCTTCTGGGCCCTCTCAGTGGATCACCAGGTGGCCTGTCCCTCCACCCTCCCACTGTAGTTTTTCTGAACACAGCTGAGGACATGATACCAGTTTTCTGCTAATCCCAGGCGGGGTTCCTGGAATCAAGGTGGGGAACCGAGGACACCTCAGAATAGCCCAGGGCCCTGGCTCAGGGCTCCACCCACAGGAAATCCCCTGGTCTGTGGCCCCTGAGTGTCAGTTTTGAAGGCTGCCCAGACAGACAGCCATGTATTAGGACCTGCTCAGGACTTTTCTGAACCTTTCTCTGAGCTTGGCAGTGAGTGGCCATCCGTGAGTGGAAGTGGGCTGTAAATTCTTTTGACGGCCACAGCTTTTGCTTCCGGGGAATTCCATTCTCAGCCTATAGCCCCCACAGCCATCAAAACGTGCTTTCTTTCTTTCTTTAAAATTGGGAAGTTCTTCACAGCTGTCAGAGTAATGAGCGTCCTGTTTCCCTTATGACTCCATTTACCCCCTTCACTGTCCCATTCAGCCCACTCCCACAAGCCTATCGAGAGTCACCATTCAAGAGTTGTTAGTTTCAGTTTCTGGAGGACAAACACCGAGTTCCTTTTACATTGCTTCAGTTCATTGCTGCACATGTGAACAATGCAAAAATAGGCCTTCCCCTAAAGCAGGATGAAGTAGGCAAAGCCTTGTGGGACCCACAGAGCCGCCCATCAGGATGCCACGCAGGGCTGATCATCTTGCCTTACAGTCTGTGGACCCCTGAGCATCACCCTCTCTGCCTTGATTCCCATGCCCACTCTCCTAACCTGTAACTGCGCAAACTGGCTCACCTGTTGGGAGAATGGATTCTGAAAAATCCCACCCCTGCCCCTACCACAGGAACGTGTACTCTGAGGTCCCACTTTGCAGAGCGTAGCCTAGGATGGGGAAGTGCCTTTAAGGGCAGGGCTCTAGTGTAGCAGAGGGGCCAGAGCATGTACCATCTACAGAGATTTAAGGGTCACAGTGCTGGGGTTACCTCTCCTCCCCCACCCAGAGAGAATCAGTTACCAGGTCCCCTTTATCTTGCAGGCATGTGGACTACATGAAACGAAAAGGACAAAGGTGTTGTTCTGAAGGTAATTTCCCCTCCCCACGCAGTGAATAATACCATACTGTATGCATCTTCTTTCTGCAACTGGCTGGTGTTCACTTAGACGGAGGTGAGGGTTTTCCCACATGGTTCTGTGTTTTTAACTGCCACCTGGTACCCCGTGGGTATGACTATACTACCATCTCACCAAAGACAGGAGTCACTGCTTCAGAATGGGGTTTACGCTATTATATCTACTAATTACACGTACATTCCTTAAAAATGCCGTGTGCCGTAAAATTGCCCACTGAAGGTAACAGCATAAAACCACGGAATTGGGCAGTACTGTAAAACCCACATGGCTTGGCTATAGAGCCACTAACAAGACTAGTAATTGACACTTCTGTATGAGGACACTGCCTCTGGGGACGTTAAAACCCATAAAGACTGCTAATGTGGGTGCTGCTCCCCAGGTGTCAGGACCATGAGCCAGGTGGGCACAGGAGGAAGGGCAGGCTGCTTCCTAGGATGCTGCTCTCTTGGGAGTGAAGCCCAGGTGCAAGGCTGCATTCGCTATTGTCTTAAAACAGAGCAGGATTCTTCCTACACAGGAGTCAAGCTGATGGCTTTTCCTTATCTGCTGCTCAAGTATCCGGGTGTCTCCCCCACCCCCGACCCTACCCTTCCGCCCTCCTCCCATCCTTCCCAGTCCCCATGCCTGCCCGCCTCACTTTGTAAATAGACCATCTTCTTCATTGCCAAGGTGGGCGAGCTCTTTTTCCACAAATCTTTTGGAACATGGTACCCAGCTGGGAAGTGTTTGAGGCAAGGGAAGAAGGGGCAGGGGAAAGAAAGGGAGAGAAACAACAACAACAACAAAAAAAACCCAAGCAAATAGATAGTTTTGGTGGGCTGATCTGCCATTTGCCAATGTAGAAACTGCTGAGCTGCAGGCTATCTCAGATCTGCAAGTAAAAGGTGCTCCAAGCCGCATGGGAGAGCGATGGCTCAGCTGCCCTCAGACTCCCGGCTGCGTGGGCTCCACAGGGAAAGCTTAACATCCTACCTAGTTGGAGACGAAATTCATATCAGGTGTTTCCCCCTCGTGGATTTCCCTCCCTTTAAGGAAGGAAGATTATTTTAAATCTTGTTTGAATTCTGTGCAGTGGAAATTCCCCTCCGTGTAACTTCTCGCTTGCCTCAGTTTGAGTGGGTGCATTAGGAGGGTCTCTGAGGGCGTGCGTTAGGAGGACTGAGACCCGGAGCATAGAGCGGCCCCGTAGGATCCTCGATCGTCCAGCCCATTCTTTGGGCTTCTCTTCTGATCTCCTCGGGAAGGCTTGTGGATTGCTTTAGCTTCAGGGATGCAGGGGCTGGGGGAGGGAAGGCAATAGTCCTGATATTGCTGTGGAGTTCAGAGTTCCGGAACATTCTCTAACTCTGAATCCAAGGCACCATTTCCTTCCTGCAGTCCCTTCTACTTCGGCTCTATGATGGTCTCTCAGGAGTGTCTGAAGGTCTCTCAGGAGTGTGTTTGTTTGTTTACCCGCTGGCGAGAAAGCCAAGGTCCCTGAGTGTGCCAGGCAAGTCTGTATTATGGAGCTACATCTTCAGTCCCCAAAGTCTGCTTAGAGGTGTTTGACCCTTGGAGGTCAAAAGACCCTTTCACAGGGGTTGCACATCAGATATTTATATTACAATTCATAACAATAGCAAAATTACAATTGTGAAGTAGCAATGAAAATGATTTTATGGCTGGGGCGGGGCGGGGGCGGGAAGCGGAGACTTCACCACAGTATGAGGAACCATATTACCAGGTTGCAGCATTAGAAGGGTTGAGAACCACTCTCTTAGGATGTCTGTGTCTTGCCGGGTTGCAGGTCAAGAGATAAAGAGGGGAGAGTAACCGGCCAAGGGTCAACACCACTGAGTGCAAGGAGAGACTTGAACTCAGAGCTTCTGCTCCAGGACAAGTCAAAAGAGGTTGGCAAACATTTCCACTTCAGAACAAAGCAGCAGAGCTTCTTCCATTGTCTTACACACTTGGGTGAACTAGGTCTTGGTGTTAATGCCCCTTCAGGCAAGTTGCCAAATACGAGTCCTTCAAATCCCAGGGAGACTTGAATATACCAACACACTGTTCCATTCTACAGTTTAGAAAACAGGTTCAGCAGATTTAGGAAAACTGCCCCATCTCACAGCGAGTAGGAGTTCACACTGGGATTTGATCCTAGGTCCATTCACTTGGAAACACCTGGTGTTTTACACAGCATGAAGTATGGAGTTAGAAGAGTAATGGGAAGTTGTCCACTGAGCCCTCCTCTCAGGACTTATAAATGAAGTCACAATGTGTGGTTAGTGTAGTGAAACCAGTCTTTTTGGTGTGTCTGACCAAGACATCACAATTCTGTCTCTGAAAACCTGGGGACTGCCAGCAAAATTCCCCTTGAAAGCAGATGCACAAAGCCCCTGGACTGTTGGAAGGCCAAAGCAACAGCTAGTTCCCAGAACTGAATGTAGGGAACGTGTGGCCTTTGCTGGTCTCAGGGTTTGTCACAACAGCCAGTGGCCATGCCCTTTTGTGAAGAATTCTGCCATCCTAGTCCTAGAAACCTGGCAAGGAATAGATGCCCAACCCAGAGATCTGGTTCCTTTGGTGCAGCTTGACCAAAGACTGTCCTAGAGGAAATGGTCTTTCTAATATAGTAACATGGTGACTCTAAGGGATCCTTTCTTTTAAGAAGTGTGGATATAAGGGGTGCAGTGAGGGGTCTTCAACATTTGGCTATATGTCCTGAGTTAGTGAATTATATAGGGACACAGAACCACTCAGCATAGACCCAGATCACCCACACGAAGCCCGTGTAAATCCTGGTGCTAGGCTTCAGAGTCTCTATCCTTGAAGGAACACACTCTGCATTCATGTTCCTGAGCTCTGAGAGGCAGCAGAGGATGCTCACACCTTCCTGGTGGGCTCCGGACATCCCTGCCGTCTGCCTTTTGATTCCTAGATCCTATCTTCCTAAAGCAAAAGAGAAGGAGTTAAGGATGGCTACAAGGAGGAGATCACTAATGATATAAACTGAACAGCGAGTAAGGCAGGGAGAGGGGCAGGAAAAAGGGGGATCTGGTGAGATTGTTGAAGACCTGGAGAGGAAGACTGGCAAGTCACAGGGTGGAGTTTGAATGGATGACAAGAAACTGAGGGTATGCTGGGGGTGAGATTACTGGTAGTAGCAACGAAGTCTGCTGTTCAACCAGCCATGGGAACAGATAGCTGGGGAAGGCCAGAGGACAGGGTTATTGGAAAGAGGTATCCAAGCGGCCAGGCTTATTTTACTTAAAAACCTTCAAGAATGAAGGGATGTGGTAAGGACCCGAGCGCACAGTGAGCAAGGAACTAGAATCACAGAGAGATAAGAGAGTGTGTGCCAGCCATGCTAGAAGGTAGAAAGAAATATATATGTGCGTGTGTACACAAGAACACAAGTTCTTTCTTGATCTGAGGGTAGATTGAAAGAAAAGCCTCACCCCTGCCTGCTGTGTGGTTTTCACCCTACCTGAGGGAAGGCAACGTGAGGGAGGATGGATTGACTTTGGCTCACGGTGCAAAAGAGCATCTTCCCTCTTGGTGGGAAAACACAGTAGTGGGAGTGGCTGGGTTCATAGCCCCAACCACCAAGCAGAGAATGGGGACTACCAGTGTTCAGTTGGCTTTCTCTTTGTTTCATTTATTAAAGAGGAAATCTGTCCAGGTGCTCAGCCACTGGATGGTGCCTACCATAATTAATCGCTTTGGTAAGAGGGGCCTAGTCCACTGTGGCTGCCCAGGATTCTCTTTGCATTTCCCCTTTCCTCAATGTGTTTTTGACACCTTTGACAAACATTAGGAGTCCATAGTTCTGCGGGCTTAGTTCTGGGTCCCGCACTGGGCTACATGTTTGTTTCCGTTCCAGCAACACGCTGCTACTTTGTTACAAAGGCATTGTTCTTTCAGACGAAGACTCCGTGGGTTATGTGGAGTCTTTGATGTTTCTATGTGTACTTTAGGGTTGTTCTCACTAGTCCTGTAAAGAAAGCCATTGGAATTTTGGTGGGGATTGTGTTGAATCTGTGGAATCCTGGGTTTGATTCCCAGCACCCATTGTGGTGCACATCCACCTGTAACTATAGTACCAAGACACCTGATGCCTCTTCTGGCCTCCTTGGACAGTGCATGCATGTTACTCACAAACATACATGTAGGCAAAACATCAATATACATACAAAATGAAAATTCCTTCCTCCCTTCCTTTTTTTCTTTTTTGAGACAAAGTCCCACTGTGTAGACCAGGCTGGCCTCAAACTCACAGAGATACACCACACCTTCCTCTGCCTTCCTACTGCTGGGATTAAAGGCCTGTGCCACCATACCTGGCCACAACTGGTTTTTTGTTGACATTTGTTTCTCATGTGTGATGCTAGGTATGGAACCTAGGGCCTCAACCCTACTAGGCAAGTGTGATTCCACTGAGCCATCTCCCCAGCTGTGGGAGTGAGTGTGTGTGTATGTATGTGTGTGTATGTGCGTGCGTGAGTGTGTGTGTTCTGTTTCATGTTTGTTTGTTTGTTTAATGTATATGAGTACACTGTCACTCTCTGCAGAGACACCAGGAGAGGGCATCAGATCCCATTACAGAGGGTTGTGAGATATCATGTGGTTGCTGGGAATTGAACTCAGGACCTCTGGGAGAGCAGTCAGTGCTCCAGCCCATTTCCATGTTTTTAACTTGAAGGGTAATAATCTATTGTAGAATTGACATAATACACACTCAGATATTTAGTTATTATTTATGTCTTGGGTCAATTCTCCAAACAGAATGATTGTTTCTTATTTAATTAGTAGAGTCAGCCTTGTAAAAAGGAATGAATGTAGATTAGGCCAGCTGAATGCCATCTAGTCCAGAAGTGCCTAGAGACTCCTGCCTGTGGCTTCTGTGAGGTAGTGGGGGGTTGGGGGGGGGGGAAGAGCAAAGGTCTGTGCCCCTGCAAGGTTGGCGGCTGAGCCCAGGCTTTATAAGGGTTCAGAGTTGGGCAAGGCTCTTCAGGAGCAGCCACGCCCCAGGCTTATTGGGGAAGAAGATGCAGAAGTGGGCTGGCTTTTCACTTTCAGTTTCCATTCCCCGTCACATCAAGATGAAACCAGCCAACAGTCAGATCTGCCCCAACAGGATTTCTCACTCAGGCCTCCAGGAGATACAGATGAGCCTGCCTGAATGGGCTTGGTGGATCCAAGTATTGACCGAAAACCTGGGTGAGCTTGAGCCTGCCTCCAAGACCCTCTGCTCCACGAAAGCCAGTCTGAATGGATCTGTAGGGCCTCAGTTGGGTCTTAGACACTGGCTGACTGCACTGTGGACCTGGGTGATACTGGTTCTTTGGAGGTGACTGAGGCTTAGCTTGGTCTCGAAGGTTAGGGAAAGGACAGAGGAAAAGCTACTTTGTAAGAGTGAGCAGGAATTCTCTGTGCCCAGTATTTTACCCCATAATTCTCATGGGATTCACCATGACCCAAGTGCAAGATTGTCGCTGGTAGATCTATGAGCCACTTGTGAATCCTCAGGGTAACTCAGATTCACTGTTCCAGCATCTCCAGAGCTTGGCATCCTATTATTTTGAACTTATGTCTTCAATAACTCTCGTGGTTTGTTTGTTTGTTTGTTTGTTTGTTTAGAAGGCTACGATCCTCTCATACTCTCCATGTTCTAGGTGAGCACTTAGTCTTGGTAGGCTTTTCATTTTTATTCTTTAGAAAAAAATTTAAATTCAAAACAAAGAACTAAATTTGCTCTGGGCCGGCCAAGGACTAAGTTGTAGAAACCTGATTCAAACTCAGGGCCAGGTGACCTCACTGCGCAATAGGCGAGTGTCTGACTCCAAACTCAGGGCCAGGGTGGTCAGAATGCCCCTCTGCCTGGGAAAATCCTGGTTTATGCCTGCTGTCTACATAATTAATGGCTGACCCTTTCACTCTAAAGAATCTTGGATGGGATAATAAATTATATGGCTCCCTATTCAGAGTCCCTAGCCATAGATCTGACCCCTTCCCAAAGGTCAGTGAGGTGCTGATGGGGACAGACATGCGGATGGTGGGCCCAGAGTGGGAGGGTCAAAGGAGACAACCCATAGGAGCTTTATCAAAGATTCCCTCTATGTTTAGGACAGTGCTATAGACCATCGGTAGGCTCAAGAAGAGAACAGTAATGGCTGACTGCCATCCACAAAGCGTCCATTACAGCAGGACTGGGTGCTTGACACAGCTTTCCCTATGTATCCAGGCACTCTCCACAGCCCATCCAGATAAGCCCGACCATTAGGCAGCCACCAGAGGCATCAGGTGGAGTAGGAAGGACTCTCACACTTGGGGATGTTGAGGTTGTCATACAACACACCAGGGCCCCAAGAGTCCAGCCATCCAACCTAGTCTGGTCTCAGAGCATTATCAACATAGCCTTCGGGAATCAAGACCTCTCCGAAAGATCTTGGAAAAGCCGACAGCAGGATGTCCAGCCTAATCTTCAGTGTAAAAGAGCACGCCTGCTTCCTCTGGGGACCCAGAGGAACAGAAATGTCTTGACTGATTTAGATACAGCCCACCCGGAAGCAGGGGCTGGGAGGGGATGACCTCGGGCGGGGGGGGGGGGGTCGCTGGGAGCCTGAGGAAGCTGATCATTGCAACCACATGTTAAAACCTGAAGACATCCCCATTTCCTCTCTTTCATCTAGGGTGAGCCTTTCTCTGGTGTGTTTAGAAGGTCATGACCTTTTCCTGGGCCTTCTAGACTTCTCCCTGGGAGTCACTTCTTCCCACCCACCAGTATAGCCTCTCTTTTTCCTGGACTAAAAGGAAGGGTCTGTGGGTGGGCGCAGTGTAGGGACTGTGGGTGGGTGCAGTATAAGGCTCCTTTCTGTATATTGTGCATCCCCAACATAAATCTAGAAGTTCTGAGCCAAGTTGGGATTGTTTGCTGAGCCTTTTTCAGAACAGGGAGGAGAGAACTTTGTTTCTGAACTAGGGCCCAGACCCTTTCTAAAACTCACCCCATGCAAATTGTGCCTTCTAGTAACCCTGTTGGTAGAGGATATGGTCAGAGGCTCTGCCACCAGGCACATGTAGATGGTTCTCCATGGCAGAAAACTGGACAACGGTGTCCACTTCTTAAGTGGAGTATCCAGAATGAGGCATCTGGAGGCCAAGGATTGGCGTAGGGCTCAGCCAACCGAGGTTCCTAGAGCCTGCTGGGGCAGACCCCGCCATCCAGTGGTAGAAAAACAGCTCTAGCTAGGACAGGGGAGATGTGGGGAGGGGTGAAGGGAGATATCAAGGAGTGTGAGGTTCGAAGAAAGCGCAGGTGTGTCAAGGAGAGGAGGAAGACAGAGAAAGGGGGATGGTAGTGTGTAGACGCCAGGCTGGGCCACACTAACCTAGGAACAGAGATTCCTGGGAGAGATCCGTGTTGGTCCCATCAGAGACTGATGGCGGGGGCCAGGAGAGGGGGAGAAGGAAGGAGATGCTTAAAACCGTGCTTAGCAGTTTTTAAAGTGCTAGATATGGACCAATGTCCTGCATGGTGAGCACAGGCATTCTTGGGTCTTGAATAGTCCTTCAACTTCTCCACAGCCTAGCTCATTGGGAGAGTCCAGACCCAGTCCCCAGAAATGGTATAGTGAGACAAAGAGAGAAAAGATTGTTAAAATAGCCCACAAGAGGCCAGGGAAATGGCTCAATAAAGCAAGTATAAAGACCCAAGTTTGAATCCCCAGAACCCATGTAAAGTTGGGCATAGTAATGCACATTGTATACTCCTGGTATATTCACCAGGAGATGAGGTGGAGATCGGGGAGGTCCTGGAAGCTCTTAGTGTAGCTAGCCTTGTATACACAGAGGCAAGTAACAGCTGACTCAAACATGGAAGGCGGAGACAGACTGCTGGCATCGTCTTCTGACATTCAGGCACACCTGTGCACATACTCGCGTGTGCAGGGGCATACACACACAAACACACACACACAGACGGGCACCATGGACATACAGGAAAAAAATGGATTTAAGAAATAACCCACAAGGCTGTCACCCGTACACCTATGGTTAACATTAATTCATTAACTTTTGGTGGCACTGGGATGGACGCAAGAGCTTCCTGTATGCAGTGCATGCACTGCTCTGATTGAGCGGCGTGACAATGCTTACCTACCATCGTGGATACGCTACATGTAGCCCTCAGTAATGAGGGTGAGTGAGATGCAGGGTCTGGCAGCTCTTGGGGGGAGTGTTGAGTGTGTTTAGTGGGTATGTGTGAGTGTGATGTGTGTGTGTGTGTGTGTGTGTGTGTGTGTGAAGAGCTGGGACTTCTAACATCCTTTCTAGAGAGAGATTAAAGGCTATTTTTATTATTTTTAGTTAAGTGTGTGCACACATGCACGTACAGATGCCGGTGGAGTCCAGAGGTGCCGATTTCACAGGAACAGGAGTTATAGAGAGTTGTGAGCTGCCTGATGTGGGTCAGGTCCCTTCACGGAGGCCTAAGTACCCTGAACTGCAGAGCCATCACTCCAGTCCAGCTGCGATTTGTTTTCAAGTGTCACCTGGAGAGTCTAGAGAGCTGGGGGATCCTTGGCAAAGGCATTCTTGCATTCAGGCCATCCCTGGGCCTGGGGGGTGGGGCTTTACTAACAAGGCATCAGCAGGTGCCATCAGGAAGCCTGTCTCCACCCCATCGGGTCACTCAGCACTCAGGCTCTGCTTGCTTACAACCTTGCCAGCCGCACACTTTAGTTTCCAAAATACGTTCCCTGACGATTCTTTGCTCCTGGTACTTATATCACTCATGAGGATTTAGAAGAAGAGTTAACGCTGGGTTCAGCAAAGCTTCCTTCCTTTCTTCCCATTTTTGAGGAGAATTTTCCCACTCTGGGAACTTTGTGTTTCGTTTTGATTTGGACTGCGGGATTCCTCAGAACCTTTACAATGTGAATTCCTAAGACTTCTAGAGACAGGATCCTGGACATTGTAGGCTTGCTTACTCTGGTGGCTCTTCCTCTCTATTACCTTGGGATATTTTGCTCCCATGTTGGAGTAAGAAAAGGCCAGGGTGTGAGCACGCATCTCCAGGACCCTCCTGGGAGGTCTGGATCTCCAGACAGGCATCCCACCTGCTCCCCAAAGCTCTTTGGAAACCCTTCAACTGGATTAAGGATTTGATTAACTCGCTTTTGTTCTCTGTGATTTGACCTGGGGTGAATGGCTCCATTTCTTTTTGGTGCTTCCATTTTCTCCTCATTGAGCTGGGATAATGGGTCCCAATTCATTCCTGTCTTCAAGGGCTCTCTGACCTCAAGGATCTTTAGGCTGTGCTCTCAGTACCCACTTCCTGAATGGCAGAGCTGGCTGGGAAGTACAGTGGGCAGTGCCCTCCAAGGGCATAGGCTCTAGGTTCCCTCAGTTTCTCGTTGAGATGGAAACACCATGGAATCCCAAGTCAGGGGATGTGGCTCCTTTTCTCTCCGCCACTTTCTGGTGGCCTGTCCAGTCACTGAAGCTCATGGGGCTATTTCCTTTTCATTTAAAACAATAGGGTTAACAGGCCGAGGGAAAGTGACCATAAAAGACGTTTTTCATGGACTCTCAGTTTTCTACATTAACCCCCTACACACACGCACACACACACACACACACACACACACACACACACACACACACTCTGAGTTTGACATGGCATAGAGGATCTGGGTCAAAGCCTTGGCTTTAATCTAGTGGTATCCCTGTGAGCCTGAGTAAGAGGGACCTGCAAGCACACCCACACTTTGTAAGAGAGACTCAGCATTCCGTACACTGATACAGACGATTTCAAATGTTGAAAAAAAAAGGGGGGGGATAGAAGAGGGAGGGGACTCACTTTTTTGAGCTCTGCTTCTCAAACCTACTCATCCATCATGCAGAGCAAGCTCATGGAACTTTCCCTTTGGATTCTCAATGAAAGGCTTAGAAACATTCATGTTTGCACAAGGTAACCTGGGATGGTGGGGGTGGGGTAGGAGAGAGGGGTACATCTAGGCTGAGGGGGAGTCTGGGTGAATGGATAGGGAAGAAGCAGATTGCAGAAGACAGACAGACCCACAACACAGCCCTGGGCCGGAAGCAGGAATGCTGTTAAGTGAGGGTCCAGCCGGTGGCTGTCTCCGTCCCAGTGGCAGGACCACCCTGAGAAGGCCTAGAGAGCCCCCATCCATCAAGGACAATACTTGGCTTTCTTTCCTCCCCGTTTATACCCATAGCGCGAAAATGTGCTCTGCTAATGGAAACCTGGTGCGGGTCCTTAGATGGGCTTGGCAGCAGACAACTTCGCCGATGTGCTAGAAGGAAAACAGAGAGGGAGGGGGGAGAGGAAAGAATAGGGAAAGCCGGATCCACCTATCTCATGCCTAGGGACCCTTATTAATGAGAGCTAAAGTCTTGGTCTCCAGAGGCTGCTCAAGTCACCCAGGTCCCTTGTCCTCCCCTGGTCTACACTGATTCCAGGCTGCGGTAGTGCCCGGCTGCTTTTCCAGTTGGTTCTTTGTTGGAGTGAGAAAATGATGGATTGTTAGTCCTTTCAGCGGCTCTGAGCTTGTGCAAGCTAGCCTAGAGCATCAGTGCCAGCTTTTTCCTGTCATAAAGGAGGAGCTGTCCATCAAAGGTCCCCATCCCGCCACTCCCATGGCCAGTTCAGGCTCTTAGCACTGTAGGTATGGGGTCGTGAGTGAGGGCCCTAGGCTCCGGAGATCTGCCAGGAACTGGCTGTTTGACTTTAGCCTCAGATCAGCTGGCTGAAGGCAAGTCTGGAGGTCTCTGTTTCCGACCTGGGGTGGGAATTCCATCCACAGTACTGAGCTTCGGGAGAGCTGCAGAGTGGAGGCAGCACAGTGTCTTAACTTTGAGTCTTTGTTGTTTGTGTTAGTATGCATTTAAACACTCACAACCCCCACTCTCTCCCAGATCTCCTTTCCTAGCTCCTACCTCCTCCTGTCAGGGTTGAGGGATAATGAATGTGAGTGCAGGAGAAGGGGAGGGAAGATCTAAGGAGAAGATGTCTTGACTGGGGGTAGAAGAGGGGGAAGGAGGGGTATAGGCTTGGTCCCTCTTAAGTCAATCCAATTGCTTCCTCCATCCTAAAAGGATGAATAGCCTGCTTCTTACACCACTTACCGTATTTGCTTGCATAGGTGAAGCCCCTGGAACAATAGAGGTGTGTGGTTAAACACCAGTCTCAAGGGAAACATCAGGAGACCCTCTTTCATTCATAACAGGGGTTAGCCTTCAGTTCCAGTCAGTCAGCTGGGAGCCCCGGGATGGCTGAATGGTTATGTATGTGAGGTGGAGGGGACATGGGACTCTCTCTGGAGAATAGAAGTGCCAGTGTTGCCAGCTTTATTCCAGTGTGGCTTGGAAAATCTGCATCTTCTATGAGAGCATATACGGTAACCGAGACATTCCAGAGGCCCTCAGCCAGCCAGGAGTGTGTGTGTGTGTGTGTGTGTGTGTGCGCGCGCGCGCGCGTGCGTACTTGTGTGTGGTGGGGGTGGGGGGTGGGGAGGACTTTCTGCTTTTTCCTTTAAGAAAAAGTCTGGGTTCTCCAGGGAGCTGCAAATCAGCCACAGTCCATCCAGCAACCTTCCCCTCCCCCACTCTCCTCCACTGTCCCTCCACAGCAGTGGCCTTGGGGTTGAGTCAGGTTGACTTTGGTCCTTGTCAGGGACTTGGGCAAGTTAGTACTAAGGAGCAAAGACCACTCTGAGGTGAGGGTGGTTGAATTTGGGGAGGCGAAGAGAGAAGGAAAGAAGGAAAGGGGAGGAGCAGGAGGAAGAAGAGGAAGAGGAAGAGGAAGAGGAGGAAGAAGAGGAGAAGGCTTCAAACAGTGTAGGTGAGGGAGGAGGAGGCCAACCTAGCATGTTGTCTCAATATACAAGGACAGCTGGACTGGGTGTCCCCTCCTGGCCAGATTTCAAAAGATTGCACAATCTTGACAATCTTGTCAGTCACTTGCTTTTCTTTTGTTGTTTTTAAAATAACAACTATTATTATTATTATTATTATTGTTGTTGTTGTTGTTGTTGTTGTTGTTGTTGTTGTTGAATGCATGTCTATGTCTATGCAGGTACAAGCATGGCAGGTGCATATGCACACGTGCCCCTGTTCATGTGGGGCCAGAGGACAGCCTTAGCTATCATCCTCAGGAACTCTGCCCACTTCCTTAAGATGGGGTCATGTATTGTCTGGACTGGTTGGCTAGAGAGACACAGGGATCCTCCTGCCTACGCCTCTACAGTGTCCAGATTAGGACTATGCACTATGCCTGGCATTTTCATGTGAGTTCTGAGAACTCAGTTCAAGACCCCACTCTTGCAAGACAAAGAGTTTACTGAGACCAAGGTGTGCCTCAGCCCCCTCCCCTGCTTCTGAGCCCTGGGTCTAACTGTCCTGTCTTTTGGCCCTGCCTCCTGGTACAGCTAGTTTCCCCTTTCTCCTTGAAGATTTCCAATGCTGTCAACCCCCTGCTTCCACTAGTTCATTTGAGTCTTCTTCACTTCTTCATTTCTTAGTTCTCTTTTTATTTAATGCCAGATTGTTCTAAAAGACAGCGGGAGAATCAGGCAGGAGCCTGCAAGGAAGGAAGATGTCTGTCTTTGGAGAACATTTCTTGATTGGAAATATTCACTGATGTTCTTGGTGATGGAATCTCATACAGATGTGAACAGAGATGAGGATACATAAAATAAAGTAGCTCCCAGCTCAAGCACTTACTGGAAACTCACCAAGCCCCTGCTGCAGGCAGAGATGGTCACTAAGCACCAGGATCAGATACCCTGAAGATAAAGATGTCCATCAAGCTGTATCTACGTTCTCTGGGATTCCAACCTACAAAACATTACCTAGGAATGTCATAAAAAGCCATGGTCTCAGGCCCACCTTGGGTTTGCTCAGTTAGAAAGGCTGGTATGGAGCCCAAAGACCTGGGCTGCCCCTGCCCCAGTCTCTGAGAAGCTGTGCCCTACACCAGGGGCCTTCGTGAGTCTTCCCAATGAATGACAGCTAAGAGGCTGACAAAACCACTCATGGTCTGTTCTGTAGCTCCAAGCTTCCTCTTTTGATGCTTCTGCCCTGGGAGGAAGTTGCCTATTTGTCCTCAGTAGACCCGAGTGTGGTTGGCTTTCAAAAACAGTTGTCCTGGTCCCTTTGACCTTTACTGCGCTTCTCAGAAAGAGGATGGCCAATTATAACACATTCTACTTTCTGTTCCCTTTTTCCTCTTAATTATTTCAAGCCTGTGTGTCCTCCTCCCCTTTGGCATCCAGAAGTGATACATTCCCAGCCTAGGGGAGCATCAGGAAGATTCTCGGTAGATATTCTCAGTTGGGTACAATGAGCCTAGTGGCCTAGATGTTTTAGGGTAACCCCGGTTTTACATATACACCCCCACGTCCGCATTGACCCAGCACTGGTGTTGGACTTATAAGGCAAACCTTTAACATTTTTAGATTTTGCTATGGCTACAAGGAAGAAGATCACTGTGTTATTCCAAAACAGCTTGTTGGATTGTGGGATACACCGCTAACAACTTGGGGAATTGCACCCAGGACATCATCTTTGGACGTGCAGAGGGAAGAGTCTGGGATGCGCCAGGGACCTTTGGGGACTGGGCATTCTTGCTCTTATTGTTTCCACCAGGAGGAAGGCATTAGTGAGTCCCTTAGAGTTTCTGTCATTCAGTTTCTCATCTCTAACATAGAAGTTGACACTTCCTAGGCAGGTGTGGAGCACACTACTGCAGTCCCAGGCCTTGGAAGGTAGAGGCAGGAGACAGACCAGATATGTCCTCTGTTACATAGTGAGTTCAAAGACAATCTAAAGCTATAACACAACACAACACACACACACACACACACACACACACACACACAAACAAAAACAAAAACAAAAACAAAAACAAAAGAGAGGGGTGGAGAGGTGGCTCAGTGGTTAAGAGCCCTTGACTGCTCTTCCAGAGGTTCTGAGTTCAATTCCCAGCACCCACATGGAGACTCACAACTATCTGTAATGGGATCTGATTCTTCCTTATGTGCATGAAGGCAGAGCACTTGTATACATAAACTATATGAATAAATAAATCTTTAAAAAAGATGGAGAAATGTATCCCATGCCTTCCTTGTCCCCCCCTTCCTTCAGCTTTTAGTTTTAAGATTGTTAGGAGCAGCCTTTGCGCAGGTCCTTCATGTTTCTGTCTTTTTGGGAGGAAGCACACAGGTGACTTTCTGCTTGGGTCTGGCTACTGAAGAATGACTAGGGATAATGTAGAGAAAAATGGCAGTCCTTCAGGGATGAGAGGGAGAGGCTGGGGTACAGCTCAGTGGCAGGTGCTAAGTGTATTCTAGCCCCAGAGTTCTACCTCCAGTCTAAACCATGCAAACAAAAGAGTGAGCTTAGAATAAATGAAAACATTTTTAATCTTATTTATTATTTGCTTGTATATGTGCACATTCAGGAGTGTGCCACAGTGTGTGCATGCATGCATGTGTGTGCCATGGTGAGGGTATAGAGGACAACCTCTGGGAGTTGGTTTCCTACTCCTGTCTGGTAGAGGCAGGGTCTTTCTAGCTTGTGCTGTGCTGTGCTGTGCTGTGCTGTGCTGTGCTGTGCTGTGCTGTGCAGCACAATCTAGGCTAGCTGGTCTTCCAGTTGTTGGATCATTCTCCTGTCTCCATTCAAGACCTCACCATAGGAGTTCTGGGATTACAGATGTTCCCCCCTGCCTGCAGCATGTTGACCTGGGAACCTAGGTCATCAGGGTTGCAATGGGCAAGCACTTTTACCCACTGAGTCATCTCATTGGCCCAGGAGCAAATAAAATCCAGACAACTTTGTCCACAGAAGACCATAATAAAGGAATTCTGGACTGTACAGCTCAGTTTTATCACAATGTGGCATAAGCTAGATTCATCTGAGAGGGTGAAACCTCAGTTGAGAAAAGGCCTC
>JADRCD010237217.1:15297-26331 GCA_019843815.1 Montemys delectorum | reverse complement strand
AACTCTTGTAATGTTAAGGTATAATCATAATTTAAACAAAACCCAGTTTTAAACATTCTATTTTCTTTAAAATCAATATCAAAGCGTTACTATCACATTACAAAGTTTAGCTGCCAATTCTTACATATGAATGCATGACAGTGCAATTTTCAATATATCATAAATCTTATCTTTGGCCCAGGCCTCACCCTTGGCCTTACTAAATTTATAAGAGGTAAGAATTACATAAAATATAATGAAGACCTGTTTTCCTGGGTCGGCTCATGCCACGTGTTGTCGTTTAACATAACTCCAACCCCAAGTTACCAAGTTTAAGCTAATTTTCTGTTACCAATATTACAAGCAAAATGCTGTTGTCCCCTTTAAGAGCGGCTCATGTAGACACTCAGCTTCTATCAGCTCTTTTTCATCTGTGCCTAACTCCCTGCCACAGCACAGTGGCTTATCAATTTCTGCTGTACTAATTGAGACTGTCTTTTAAACAAGTTAAGCTAAACCAAAGTTTTAACCATGTTTTTTTTTCTTTAACATGAAATACAGAACAACAATCATTTATCTAAACAGTGCCCACCACATGGTAAACAAAGCATAACTCCCAATAACACCACAATTTACAAGATGCCAATTTAATAATTTTTGAACCAGATAATAAAGACAATATTTTAACCCAATTAATCTATTTTGTAAAAACCCACTTGGTTGTTCAGGGGTCCTGACTGCTGTGTCCTGCTCTCTGGCCATGCCTGACCTTGGCCCCTAGTCATCCCATGGCCATGGGCTTTAAAGCAGCAGCTGCCCCTCCCGTAGACATACCTCCTCCAGGGCCTTGTCCCCGTATAGAGCTGTGAACTCCACCTAGCCCCCACTGCTGTTGTCAGGTACCTGGGTGAAGTGTTGCTGGGCTGAGCCTGGGGTCATGTGTAGTTGAGTGCCAGGTCAGAGATGGTATGGTGGAAGCGGGTCTCAAACCTGTCTCCAGCAGCTCCCATGGCTTGGTGCAGCTGGTCAGCTGCTGGGCCTTCCCCAGAGCCAGCTCCACAGACATAGCCCTTCTGCCTCGGTTTATGTCTGGGGTTGAGGCTGGGGTCACCATCCGGGCAGCCACTCTGGATGGGGAAAAGGCCAGGGATCTGGATCTGGCCTGGAAAGAACTGGAATTGCAGGGTCTGGAGTTGAGACCCTACCTCCAACGCTTCAGCAGCTGTGGGACTGATTTGATGTTTAATGACTACCCTCTCGGGAAACCCGGGACCACAGGATTCCTGTCGACACTAATCTTTATTCCCAGTTCCCCGAAGAGCAGCCCAAAAACACAGCGGCAGCGGCCTTAGCTCCAACACCATCTATCCGTCAAGGTGGGTGTAAATCCTTAGTCCGAGGTCCAAACACACACAGAAAATCAGTTACCACACAGACAACTCGACCTTTTCAGGTCTATGACACAGAAAGACAACTAGGCCCAGTAACAAACATCAGGTACACAGATAATCAAAGCCAAATCACAGAGTTGCTCAGCCCATGCCTGCCACTGCTGCCGAGATGAACCAGTTACAAAACACACACACAAAGACCCATCTCAATCTCGAGTGCCAACCTTGCTTCAGAAAAACAGACAGCCAGAAATTTACCGAGATCCTTACTTTTCAGTGATTAAACGTCAGAGTCAAAGGGGAAGTTACCGTTCATCCCATCACAGTCACAAGGGCAACAAAAATCACAAACACAGCACAAAAAAACAGACAAAGAGTAACACAGCAAGAGCGGCTCAAGCGGAGCCAATTGAAAAGAAACCAAATGACCGGGAGAACAGACACACTCTCCTCTCGAGGAGTTCTGCCCTCCTAAGGGGATTCCTCCAGGTGTCCCGGAGGATCCCAAACCCCAATTTCCACTGGGACATCTCTCAGTGATCCTGGCACATCTGCCCATCAGCTCCCTTTCTTCCTCATGGAGGGCAGGGAGACGCTGACTGTAAGTAACTCTAGAAATAAGCTTCGCTATTCCCTCCTTGGATGTGACCAGTTACAGATTCACAGACTGCAAAACAAGCAAGCAGTTTCCAGACAAATGGAAAACATACAGACAGGCAGATGGACCACAAGTAAAAACTCACCTCCAAGGGGTCTTCGGAGAGTCAAGGGTGGTTGTAAATCCCAGAGGAGCCCCCAGATGAAAGACCCCCAGAGCTGGGGAGACCCTCACTCAAGTCTCGGGATGACGTAACTACCCAATAACTCATGAGAGATCGATCTTGATACAACAGCATGAGGTTTATTCAGGGGAAGCCAGATCTGGGGTCGAACACCTCTGGCCTAGCAGGCCAGAGGAGTTCGACCACGAGCAAGAGGAGTAAGGGGTATTTAAAGGGAAAAATCACAAACTAGGGGGGTGAGGGGGTTACCAAGGAAACATAACAAGAGAACAATGGAAAATTCTAAAGAGACCCAGCCCCTAGTTGAGTCAGGGTCATAAGGAAAACATCCTACAAACTCATTATGCACAAGAATGTGGTCTGGTCAATGTTATTCACTTTATGGCTGACCATTCCCTAGAATCATCCGGATGACTCATATCCTGCCTTTTTGTTCTTGGACCTAGCTGGAGGGGGGCCTTTGTGGCCAATAGGTTTCTGAAACTGGCTAGTCTACATTCTTGGCTGTTAGAGAGGTTTTCCATGCCCTTCCAGATAAAGGTTACACAGTATACATTCCCACCAATACGTTTCTACTAAATGCTCCTTTTTTTCTTAATTCTAAAATTCTCCAGCCCTACATTATTAAATATTAAAATAGCTTTTATACCCAGCTTAATTCTTGGTTCCATTTATGTAGAACACCATTTTCCATTTTCTACCCTAAATTTATGGTAGAGTCATGGATGGTAGAGTATGTTATTATTTAATGTAGCAGATAGATCCTGATTTCTAATCTAATCTGTTAGTCTATACCTTTGTATTGGAAGAATTGAGACAATATTGAAGGTTATTACTGAATATTATTTATTTTTTAAAGATTTATTTTATTTATTTTATGTGTAGTGTGTGGCTGCTCTTCGGCCCTGCTTGCTCCGGCTGGCATCAGAAGAGGGCATCTGATCTCATTTCGGGTGGTTGTGAGCCACCATGTGGTTGCTGGGATCTGAACTCAGGACCTTCAAAAGAGCAGTTAGTGCTTTTACCCACTGAGCCATCTCGCCAGCCCCTGAATATTATTTATTAATTCCTTAATTAATTAATTATTAATTAATTTGTTATAGTGGATTTTCCCCTCTTTTGATGAACTGTTCTTGGATTATTTATTCCTTGTTTACTCGGGTTTATTAACCTTTCATATTGAAGTTCTTAAAGTTTTGTAGTGTTTTCTATAGATCTGGATTAGTAGAGGGAAATTACTAAAAAATTGTTTTTATCATGAAATATTTTCTTTCCCTGTAGATTGTGTTATATGTATCTATACATGCATATACATGTATCTGTATATATATATATATATATACACACACCAGTTGTTTCTATTGTTGACCTGCAGTTTTAATCGATAGAGGTCAGATTAGTTGTAGCAGTACATAAATATTTTGCTGCATAAAGCAGTCTAGGATGACATCTATGGTCTTTCAGAGTTTGTAGAACATTTGCCCTGACCTTTCTTCTCAGAATCTCCATTGAAAGTTAGGAGTTATTTTAATAGGTCTGCCTTTATAAGTGGCTTAGTCTTTTTTTCCCTTGCAGCTTTAAATGTCTTTTGTTGTTGTTGTTGTTCTGTACAATTAACATTTGAATTACTATAGAACACGGAGAGTTCCTTTTCTGATCTTGTCTCTTTCATGTTCCGTATGCTGCTCATACCTTGAAAATCATCTCATTTTTTAAATCAGTAATTTATCTATGCTTTTGTTAAAATATTGTCTATTCTTTCACCTGAGTTCTTCTCCTCCTGTATCTATTTCATGATTTTTTTTTCTTTGCCATGATGTCCCAGATTTCCTAGAGGTTCTGTGTTTAGATTCTTTTAGATTTAACATTTTTTTTGATTGAGATATCCATTGCTTCTACCTTGCCTTCAAGACTTGAAATTCTCTCTTCCATGCCATTTAATCTATTGGTGAGGCTTCCTGTTTAACTCTTACATTTTTTATTTTGTGTTTTACTTTAGCTTTGCTTTTCTTTAGTGTGTCTGTATCTTTGTTGTATTCTCCTTTCATGCCTTTAATTATTTCTCTTATTTAATCCAACTATTTGTAGTTTTATGGTCTTCAATGAGGTACTTATTCATATTCATTTTAAAGTCCTTGAGCATATTCACAATTGCTATTTTGAAGTCCTTGTCATATCTTTCTGCTAAACTTCTCTTCTCAGGGTTTATTAAAATAGGGTTAGTAGCTTATGAAGGATGTATATTGTATTGATTCTTTTTGTTTTTGATTTTGCACTGGGAACCATATATCTTTATTTGTGACATGTGAGATGTTTTTGGTATAAATGGTTCTACCTTTATTGGGTAGGTATCTAGTTTTTTGGTTGCTGTGCTCAAATCAGAAAGATTAGACCAGGAAAATAATGTTTAGTTTTCAGTCTTGGGGTCACTCTGAGTGTTAACATTCAGACTTTAACTAGTTCAGAATTGGTGCAGTGGGCGATGTTTCTGTTAGGCTAGCACAGACCCTAAAGCCAAGACCCTTTAATACTGTTCCTCATGTGGTCATAACCTCTAGCAACAAATTTTGTTGCTACTTCAAAGCTACAATTTTGCAATTTTATGAATTACAATGCAAATATCTGATATGCAGATGGTTTTAGGCAATCCCTATGAACAGGTCAGTCAACCCCCCCAAGGAGTTGCAACCTGTAGGTTCAAAATGGATGGGAAGTAGAAGGGAGAAGCTCAGTAGTTCTGTTCAATAGGACTGAGGGTCCAGCTCCAGCAGTGAGCAGAGGAAAACTGGGGTTACTTTGGCTATGGCTGTGTATGGTAGTAAGTCCTACATGGAAGGAGGTGGGCTGTGTGGAACAGGCAAAGTGAGAAGGCAGCAGATGCTCTAAGAGTGCAGATGAGACCAGAATGGAGGAGGGAATGGAAGGCACATGTAGCCAATGTGTATTTCAGTCAAATATGGTGGCTGTGCAATCCTAAGAGAAGTTTATTTTTGAGTCATCAGAGAATCGCAAAGAAATGAAGATGGGCTAGCAGGAACGACTGAATGGGGTTGATTATCTTTTCATGTGACCAGCATGGCCTTCACTTCCAAACTAAGCTGAAAATGAAGTGAGAAGACAGAAAGAAGAAGGAAAGAAAGAAAGAAGGAAAGAAAGAAAGAAAGAAGGAAAGAAAGAAAAACAGAGAGAAAGAGTGAGAAAGAAAGGAAGGAAGAAAGAATGAAAGAAACAAAGAAAGCACCTTATTGAATCCCTTCACTGGGATTAATCTCATACTTCTATAAAGGTTTCCACAGGACAATTTTTCCAAGGTCCAAACAGTGACCCTAAGCTACTTGGTAATAACAGCTAGGAAAGGATTTGTGTACAATTGTCACAGTATTTATCACATACATATGGAACTTCTTGTTTGCACGAATCATAGGAGACTTTCCACTAGGTGTTGAGGAAGTGCTCTGGCTCTGGACTACATGGAAATGATTCCAAGGTCAGGTAGATCATTCAAGATTTATGCCAGAGAAACAAAAGTCTGATACAGAGTGTTTGGAAAAAAAAATCAAATCATTGAAGCTGCACATTTGAGAGCTGAAGACATGAGCTAAAGTTATGCTGTTTTCTCAACTTATATGTACAGTGTTCTAAACAGCCAGAATTGATATAAGGGTCTTTGGCTGGCTAAGTCTCTGGCACTAGTTTTGTTCAAGGATGTCCTGATTAAAGAGGAAAGCCAAATACCAGCTAATGAAGGAACTAAACTGCAGTCACAAAGCCTGTTCCTAGTTCTGAGTCATGGGAATTTATAGGAAGTCACTGTAAAATGCAGCTTCTCTGTCTAAGGCTGAGAATAGCACTAATCTGTGGATAGGAACATGAATATTGTAAAGGAAAACTGACAATACATCATATGGTTCCTCTCTAGGACCTACTGACTTCCAGTTCAGAGGTATTGACAAGGTATGAATTGCTAGGTATGAATCTTCTCTTGTGGAGCAAGCCTCAAGCCTGAACTGAAAGCAGTTGGTTCCCACTCTAACAATCATGCCCTCATTGTGCTGGGTGTTCTTCTTTTTCTTTTGACCAAAAGTCATAGAAGAAACTGATAACAATGTCACTGGTCTTTCTCTGCACTTTGAGTGGTAAAACTTCAGGCAGGAGAGAAGGTGAGTCCTTATATAAACTTCCAAAGGATTTTTATATACCAGTTTCCTCCCAGATCAAAATCTTTCACCTTAGAGGAAAGCTTGTTAAGACACAGGATGTTACAAGGGATTCAGAATATCTGGGTATTCTTACAATGAGTGAAACCTCCCTCCCTGCCTGGAGGATCATTAATTTAAGAAGTGAGCAACTTAGAGACTTCAGGAAGTCCCTGAAACCAGATATAATAATGTCCTCTCTCACCCAAAATGTATAGGCTGTCAGGCATGTCCTTCATCTTTTTTATGGGTTTCTGGCACAGCCGAAACCTTTTTCTTAAGAATTTTCTTACCCTCAAGAGACTGGAGGCCTCATGGAGTTTAGACATCACAGGTGGTGGGGGTGGGGACATACACATGGAGACAGGAAAATGGGGAGGATGTATGGGATGTGGAACAGTGAGAGAGTGGATGGGGCAGGAGGAGAATAAAACATTGAATGTAAAATCTGGAAATAGTTTTGATTTCTCTTTCTCTGATGGCTATGGATTTTGAATATTTAAGTGTGTCTCACCCATTTAAGTTTCCTCTTTTGAGAATCCTGTGTTCAGATCTGCACCTCACTTTTTAATTGAGTTATTTGCTTTCTTGTTTATCTAGTTTTTTGAGTTCTTCATATATTTTGGATAGTAGTCCTCTATCAGAAGTGTAGTTGGTAAAATCTTGTTTGAATGGTGCCATCCTTGACCAGGCAGAAGCTTTCCAACTTCACATGGTCCCATGTATTTATTGGTGGTTGTCTTGATGCCTGTGTTAAAGGTGTTCTGTTTAGTAGGACTTTCTTTCCTTTTTTCAGCTTTAAATACTTTATGTGGTAAATGTGAAGGCAACAAGAATGTTTCTCACAATAGAGTTTTTATGACTACATCTTCATACTGAATTGAAGATGCACTGCTTTTGAATTGCTTCATTTTGGTATGGGAACACATTTCCTCATTACTTTCTTGTATTTTCACATACTCATTTCATATAACACAGTACAATTCATTATAGCTAAAAGACAAGTACTTTATTATATACATGACACAAACATAGTCCAATGTGCATGCCTGTGTCATATTCTCTGTGTGAATAACCAAAACACTGTTTCATTTAGTGTTCCCGTGTACAGTAAGCTTTAAATATCTTAGGAGGTAAACGTGTATTTTTATGAAGACAACAACAAGTGGATATTAACCCAAAAGCTCAGAATAACCAAGATACAATTACAGACCACATGAAGCTCAAGAAAAAGGAAGACCAAAGTGTGGTCCTTCTTAGAAGGAGAAACAAATTCTTAAGGGAGCAAACATGGAGACAAAGCATGGAGCAGAGACTGAAGGAAAGGCCATCCAGAGACTGCCCCACATGGGGATCCATCCCATATACAGTCAACAATCCCAGGCACTAGTCTGGATGCCAAGAAGTGCATGCTGACAGGAGCCTGATATAGCTGTTGCATGAGAGGCTCTGCCAGAGCCTGACTAATACAGAGGTGTATGCTCACAGTGAACTATTGGACTGAGCATGGGGTCCCCAAAGGAGGAGTTAGAGAAAGGACTGAAGGAGCTGAAGGGCTTTGCAACCCCATAGGAAGAACTACAATATCAACCAACCAGATCCCAGAGAGATCCCAGGGAATAAACCACCAACCAAGGAGAACAAATAGATGGAACAATGGCTCCTCCAGTCACATATGTAGCAGAGGATAGTTTATCAGATATCAATGAAGAGGCCCTTTGTCCTATGAAGGCTTGATGTAGAGAATTTGAGGGCGAGGAGAGAGGAATGGGTGATTGGGTGGGGGAACACCCTCATAGAACCAGGGGGAGGGTGAATAGGGTAGGGAATTTCGGGGGGGGGGCGACCTGGAAGGGGCATAACATTTGAAATGTAAATAAAGAAAATATCCTATATATATATAAAAAAAAGACAACAAGAATGTTTCTCACAATAGATATCATCTGAATAGCGCTTTCTTCATCCAAGAATTAAGATCAACAATTGATTAATGGGGCCCCATAAAGTGTAGAAATTGTAGATAGCAAAGGGAACAATCAATGGAGAGACAAATCAGACCACAGAGTGGGAGAGAATTTTAATAGACTATACTCAGGAAATCCAACTGAAATTCAAAAATGATGAAATCTGATGGACTCTGCTAGATTTGTCCACAGAGTATACAGCACTTTCAAGCAATTCACTTAGGAAATAAACAAATGACACACAGGACTTTGTAATGGTGTCCCTTTAAAAAGACATGTTTATTACTTTTACACTAGAGAAATTAAATCGTTATTTTCACAGAAAAACAAAACAATAAGAAATTTTGAAAATGAAAATACAAAATCAGAAATCAGGTATGAAAATTATTAAATGCTTCCATGTATTACTAAAGCTGTTGTTTAGAAGTTTGACATCTCTACTTTAACTTCATCTTTTGGGTTGCCTTTTTCTTCTTCATTTTTTTGTGCTTGACTGGGCAGTGGATGCTTCTTTTTTTTTCCCAGCCTTGGTGACCTTGAAATAGATAGGGAGAGGGATTCAATTAGATCCAAGAAATTGAGATCAAGCACTGCTTATTTTTCTCCAGTCACCCATCCTTGCCTATTCCACTCAAGGGCCATATATAATCTTTTGCTTTCTCAAAGGCTGTTGATCCTCTTTGTTTTATCTCCTTCATTGAATTGCTTTATTTTGAGCCACCCGTTTCTGAATATGTGGTCCTCGAAGAGATAGATCTTTTAGTTTAACTTGAGTTAACTTGAGTTTATTTGGGATAGTTTAACTATTTCCCAGACATGGTGAGGGGAATTATAAAAAAAAAAGAAAAAAAGAAAAAAGATTGATTTATTTTATTTGAAGCAATATTTATACTACAAAAAAAAAAACCCACAAAAAACAAACAAAAAAAAGAAACAAACAAAGAAACAACAACAAAGACAACAAAACAGGGCTTCAGAAATGGCTTAGTGGTTATGAACACTGACTGCTCTTCCAGAGTTCCTGAGGTGAATTCCTAGCAACCACATGGTGGCCCACAACCATCTGTAATGGGATATGATGCCCTCTTCTGGTGGACTAAAGATAGTGACAGTATACTAATATACATAAAATAAATAAATCTTTAAAGAAAAACACAAACAACAAACAAGCAAAACAAACAAAAAAAGCAAAACTACATAAATCTTTGGTTTTCTACTGCACTGATTTATTAGGTTCAGGAGGAACATATGAATTCTTGCTTTGGTGGATCTTGAAAATAGAACAACTAATATGTATGTCCCTGTGTCAAAATGCTGCTGCATCTGGGGTATACATTCTGTTAAAGCCAATTCTTATATTTCCACATAGTAATTTCACAAGAGTCCCTTGATAATTATGACTGTCATGAACTACGCTGACACTGACTCCCTTCTTCTTTTAAATGTTCTATAACTGTGTTTCATGTAGCTTTCAATGTATCTTAACTGCTCTATTTGTTTCTCTTACTTTGTATATACTTTACCACTACCTTTTGCTCCAGAATCTTGGGATCTATAACTGCCTTCACTCCTCTGTGTATTTATATTGTCTAAGAATCTCCACAAAGTGCCAGGGAGCCTAGGTGGATGTCAGTTCCACTACTCATTGTCTTTGTCAGTGTAGCTACATCAATGAAATGGAAATAATATCTGTCTATTGCTGTTTAAAGTCCCCAGATCATAGTAAATATCTGGTGAATATACTCTATTAGTATAACTGTAGCATCTATCATACATTTTTATGTATAGTATAAGTACAAGATTTGCAAGAATCCCTAAGCTTAAAAATACATATAAAATTAGTTTCTATTTTCAGATCTCTTTGTATACATCTCTAAGTCTCAAAAAGATTTATAGATATTTACTAAACTTCCTATAGGCAATTGAAAATCAACATCAATCTAAGCATATTTCTGCCCCCCCCCAGGTTATGCTTTTCTTTTCCACTTTTAGTATCAGCATCATTCATCCAGTTTCAGATGTTATCTCCCAATTGTTTCCCATGTTCTTTGAATGTATTTTATCTCTCACTACCATTTTCAAGCTGGTGTAAAATAATAGGGGCCTTTATTCTTAAACAGTAGTCACCTCCATTGATCAAAGCCCCACTTACCTTTCCTCTGATTTGTATAATTATGAAATAGCTTCTGTGATGGCTTGGTAAAGTAGCCACCTGGTATGTAAAGCCTTTGCAAGTTTTAGTGGTGCACATCTGTGCTGGTTTTCAAACTGCCTAAGATTTCCTAAGCAGCTTACAGAGTTCCTCAACTTTAATATATTACATATAATAACTGATAGTTGTGTCTAACCAATATTTCTGCCTCCAAAAAAGTTTCTCTGTAACACAAATTTTCAAGACAGGAACAAAATTTCTTTTACCAATGTGTCAAAGTGTTAAGACCTTATCCTCATAAAACCTTTCAACATTTACCCATTCGACAGTGAGTGATCCTTTTCCTTCTTTCTGGCAATGCTACATTTCTCTGACCCTTTTAAGCAATCCTTGGCCTTATGTTCTCAAAGCCTTTGTCTTCCATATGTAGTTGAATTAATAGTGGTAATCTAAACTTTGGTATATTTTCATACCATTTATATTTCTTAGATCTCTTTCTCTCTCTCTCTCTCTCTCTCTCTCTCTTGCTCTCACTCTCTCTTGCTCACCTTTCTCTCTCCTCTCTCTCTC
>JADRCD010237217.1:0-14119 GCA_019843815.1 Montemys delectorum | reverse complement strand
GCCTGTTATAGACATAGGCAAACAGGTATCTTCAGTGAAGTCTTCCTAAGGGATTTTTATTACTATTGTCGTCATCTAGTATGCTTGGGTCCCAAGGGTAGAACAGTATTAATGATGACATAGCTGGTACACAGTCAAATCAGCAAATGCACAATTTATTCAAACTTACAACTTCTTTTAAAGGCAAAGCAGAAGAAAGATTTCCCCACAGTTTCCAGTTTCCCACCAGGTGTTGTTTTCCTAGCAATAGTTTATCTTGGTTCAAAGTGACCCAAACCTCCTTGCAGCCTGAGACATCTGCCTGCAGTCCACCTCTGAGATGTGATGTCTAATTAAACTGTAAACAAAGTTACTTTCTCTTTAGAGAAGGAAGAACAAAGCCATTTCCTGGGTCTTGCAGCTTACTTGGTAGACAAGCAGGATTCTGTGCTTGAGAAAGTGTAACTCCTCACTCTCAGTCTGCAGAGAGTGAGCTAGCAAGCTGGGAGTAGTCTCCTCATGCCATTTCTCTACAACTGTAATAATTTTTCTTTCTTGATTTTGTGATTTCTTCCTGGAAGTGGTAGTACAATAAATGTTCTTCCTGTTTTCCACTGCTTCCTAATCCTCAACAGCCTGGATTCCCAGTAAATTATTTGAGGTCACAGGAATCAGAACTTTGGGTTCCCTTCTTTCTATCTTCTGCTTGTGAAGGGATGAATGGACATTTGTTCCTTAGCTTCATTCATTCAGAAGGTTACAGGAAATCTTCAGAACAGATTAAGATTCCAGTAACTCACTCACTTGGATCCTCTTTATACAATATCAGGTCCAATTAAACCAATGCTCCCAATTTACACTGTAGTGAACATTACTCAAGCTATTGCTCATAAACCTTTCAACTGTGTTTATATGTGCATTCTGTAAATGATATGCTATAAAACAATTATGTTTTTAAAAAGGAACTTAAAAAATGACAGACTAAAGAGCCATAAACCTTCAAAGTTTTTAGGACATTTGTTGAGTTCACCAAGGATATCAATTTTTATCTGAATTCTGAAAGCCTGAATTTTGACTTGATGCAAAAATGAGATGTCTGTATATATCTAGTAAATCTAGAAATCTAGGCAATCCAGAAAAGTAGATTGATTTGTCTCCAAAAGGTCATTTCATATAGTAGTTTTCAGTTGCCAAGCTAATCAGAAATAGTTCATTACTTGAAAAAGATACAAGAATCAAGTTTAAATGATCAAACCTGCTATATGTAGAGATAGTCCATTCATTTTATTGAATGGCTTTGAATTTAATAGGATGTACTTATCCATCTAATGTATTTATGACTCAAAAATTTTCCCAATCAATATTCACACTTGTTCAGATAATTTTTGAAACAGTCTCCAATTTATACTGTATTGAACATTACTCAAACTATTACTCATACCTTTTCAATTATGTTCATATTAATAGTCTGTAAAGAGTATGCTATAAAACAATGGATTTTTAAAGGAGCCTTAAAAAAAAAGGCAAACTGAAGAGCCATAAAGCTGACAATAAATAAATGACTATGTTGTATGTTTGCATAGGGCTTCAAATGCAAACTGTTAGCATGACACCAACCTGTGTCCTGTGACATTCCTGCTCACTGTGGCTGAGGGTAGGTTTTTGTAAGTAGTAAAATGAAGTATCTTGGTAAATCATTTTCAGAGAACTCTCTCAGAACTATCTTTTCAGAGAACTCTCTCAGTTATATCTTAGGGAGTCAAGTGTTATAAAATTACCCAATCTTATTTCCTAATCTATTTGATGATTTCACTTTTTATCCCTAGTCAAGGTAGAGTCTTGTGTTGCAATACTGTCATTAAACACTAAATGTAAAATTATCCTATCTGATTACAGATGTTGATGGAGAAAGTTAAAAAACAAATTTTTCCCACATTACCTTGTGTAACGTAAACAATCCATAAAACACTGCTCCAGCAGCACCCTTTCGAATATCACAGATCTTAGGACTGGCATTCGCTTTTCTGATAATTCTGTTAGGCACTTCAATCCTTTCATTAGGAGCAGCCTCTTTCACAGAGGAATCTTCACTGATCTCTAGGATGCCTTTGGTCTCAAAGTATTTGGAAATGATGATGAAATTATTTTTTGTGAACTTCTCTTTCAAGTTGATGTTGAAAACTTTCACATGGAAATGCTGGTTCACAGTAGCCACTGTAGCATGAAACATGTTCTGAACTCCATGTTTTGGTGATTCACATTCAAATGCGTCTGATGCGTTGAGCACCATCACTGTCAGGGGTTCCATTTTGAGAACAGCACCTTTGGGAATGTTCAGATTTTGGGGTTCTGATTTTTGGTTCTGGGGTGAACAAATACAGGGATATAAACATAAGTTTATCAGCAAATACAAATTAACCTTCACATAAGACAAATCTCAATCTCAACATTGTTCCTAACAATTTTTATGAATCTGGAAAAATGAAGATAAGCAGGAATTCATTAGTGGACCAAAAGGCCACTGAATTAAATGACTGGGCTCCATGCACTGACATGTAAACATTCTCTCTGAAAGGAAGAGTTATTTTCTAACATGAGGAAAAATGTTGAATATAAACACAGCACATGCTGTTGATAGCAATTTTATGAAGTACTTCAGTAAAATTATAATGAATTCAAATACAATCTTTGCACTATGGCCAAAGCAGATAAAAGTGGAAAATTAAATGTTGATGAAAATAGAGAATAATTGTCATGTACCATAAAGTTGTCAAAGGTCTTTTGTTACTATTGAACTCACAAGGGTTATTTTGAGAATACAAATCACAGTATATTTCTACAAGATATAATAATCTATTATTAAAGGATCAAAAATCCTAGCTGGTGTCACAGCCGTTCTTTTAAATAGGCTCAGGTAGAGTTACTTTGGTTATAGCCATGTCCTTAAACATAGATAGAGAGTTTTCCTCAAAATCAATGATTTGTGGAACCAGGGAGATATTGATACAATCTGATTTCTTTTCTTTACAGTGGTGTGAGCTCACTGGATTTCAATGGAGTATGTTAATGGAGAGATGATTGCCTAACAATAAGATAATATGCAAAGTAATGGAAAGCTATGAACTTTATAGATCTTGAATATATGGAGATAGTGTTGTTGTCTCTACAGACCCAAGGAGAAGTGAATAGTCTGATCTACATGCCACTCACAGTCATCACCTAAGAATGACTGTGTTCAATTGGATCTAATTTTTTTAATCAGTGCAACCAATTACTATAACATAAAAAAAAAAAGAAAACAAAAAGCAATACAACTAGTGGTATTGATTATACATAAGTAAATAAGTAGCAATGACTAAATTCAAATGAAAAGAAATTTATTGAATATGTATTAAATAAATTAGTGGGCTATGATGAAGACTACAAAGTGAGCCTTAATGCACACATTTAAAGGATATCTATTGAAGGAGACATTGAGTTTGTGGTAGTAGATAATCAGTCTATAGTGAATTATTTAATAAAGAAACACATATATGGAAGTTGCCCTTGTATTTTATGTATATGTAATTTAGGGACTTGGAAAGACAGTCCTGATACGTAAAATTGGAAAAACAAGTAATAGGTGAATAACTATTGTAACATGTTACACTACAAGCTTTTTTTGCACAAATATAAAAAAAAAAATCTGAAAAAAAATAGAAAAAAAAATCTGTTCTATTATCTGAATGGTAAGTTCTGGGGTGAGTAAAAATTGCTTCTGTTTTTGCTTAACTACTTGCTTATATGTCCTCAAGTGAAGAAAAAAAAAGATGAGGGATGGAGGAGGGACAGAGAAAGGAGCTTAGAGAGAATGAACACTGGTGCTGGTCCACTTTTCTGTGACAAATCATTCATTTCCTCCAATGAGTACTCAGAAAAAATAAGAGGCATCAATTATCCAATTTCCCATATGTTACTAAGCTAACACTGAATTTGCCAAAGTATATTCCAAGTCTAAATTGAAGGCAGCTTGACCTGGGAAGAATAACCACAGATAATAAATTGTAGCTCATTCCTTTCACACACAGTTTCTGGTGAATAATCTCTTTTCCTGAACTTCCACAAATTCTTTAATTTCTGTCACTATGTTCATTTTCCTCTCCAGGAATTGGCCTTTCCCCTATTATTTTTATTTAATCCTTTTTTTTTCATACAACATATACTGATCATGATTCCTCCCCCACTCCCCTAGAATCTCCTCTGCCCCCATTCAACTTCATGCTCTTTCCCTCCCTCTCAAAAATAAAAACAGAAAATAAAAAATAGCCCAAAAATAATACATGGAGTTCATTTTGTGTTGGCCAACTACCCTTGACTATGGAGTCTGCTCTAGACTGTGGTTCATATCATCTGTTGGAGAAAACAGATTTTTCTACTTTCTCAGTTCTGGAACCCCATCTAGCTTGAATCTTTGCTGTTTCAACGTGTACCACTACAGCCTCTAAGTTCATATGTGCGTTAGTCCTATTTATATAAAAGAAATTGTTTCCTTAGGGTCATCCTTCTCTTCCATGTAGATCCTGAGTCTAGACATCCCACGGTATTCTAACTGTTCTAAAATCTCTCACTCTGTGCACATAGGCTAGTTGTGGGTCTCTGTGTCAATTCCCACCTATGGCAAGAAGCATCTCTGATGAGAGTTGAATGAGACATGGCTCTATAGGTATAGGCAACATATATTAGGATTCATTTTATTGTTATGTTCTTTTAGTAGAATAATTCTAGTAGATTTTCTTCTAGGCACATGATCTATTTAGATTCCTGACCCCTTTTACACATGTGGTATGGGTTCCATCTCTTAGAGTTGGCCTTAATCCCAATCAAGAGTGGTTAGTTACTCCCATTTTAGCTGTATTATTTCTTTGTTTTGTGATTTCTAAGCCTCACAAAATATCTACCAGAGCCTTAACTGGACAAGAAAGCCCTCATCTATACTCCTTAGGTGTGCTGATCTTTTTATATTTCTGGCATGCAAAGATATCTCAGATTTGTAAGTATGTATAGGAAAAATAGGGAAAACATAATCTTAAAAATACACAGCAAACTGGGGAAAAAATAGTTCTATGTCATAACTGGTAATAATATGAGAATATATTTTCCAATTAAGTACTGACCATTTCTAACTCAGCATGGACAGGAGTTCGGGAGCAATGTATTAAGGCTAGTGCAATTTACTAACACTTGAATTCAGAGGCTAGATGGGTTTAGACACTTACAGTCCTTTAGGATGGAATGGCTTTACAAGGTGTCAACTGTTCTGAAGAAGTTTTAAAGTTTAATATGAGTTTTAAAAAAGTTAACAGATTGGATGTATGAAGAAAGATATGTGAGAGTACAAGAGAAGAAAAATGGAGTCCGTTGCTTCTGATACTTCCACGGGCTAGACTCTTTGCTTCCCTCTTCCTACCTGGGATCAAAACAAGCAGAAGAACTCCTCATTGACAGAAATAACAAGTTCATTAAGTAGCCTCCTCTAAGTGAAAGTTATGAGTCAGCAAATTACATATTTGTATTACATATTTTTTGTGTCTGTTTCAGTCATTGTAGGATGATCTATATCATATTCAGCCTCTGTGTATGTTTGATTAATTAAATCTCGGGAATATATGGGAGATATGGTCAGAATTTCCAGATCTGTTCCTGATATTTGGACTGCCGAAATGAAAGGGGAGCAGAAAGGAGTGTTAGATGAAGCCGAATGTGAGATCTGGAGTGTTGGTACCTGGCATGTGGCTGAGGATCCTTCAGAACAGGGAGGCTGATCTGCTTCATTGGATGCCTTGGTCTTTTTCACTCCAGTCTCTTCTTTATTCATCCTTTTTCTTTTCTGAAAATATATCCATTGCTCTGTTAATGAGTTTGATCAATTGAGCAGAGTGCCTCTTCATTAATAGGTAGTAGATTTATTATGGCTGAAAATGGTGGGAACTTAAAGGAGTGACATTTACCCTTTGGCCAGGTCTAAAATATGATCATTAATAGTCATAAAAAAGTATGCATAAGTAGTTATGTCAAATAACGGGAGAAAAAAAAGATATGAGAACATTTTTTTCTATTATTACTTCTATGGTAGGACACAATAGAATTTTATTTAGAAAACTAGATTTGTGTAAATATGCAACAACCATGCCTCTACCTGGTATTCAAGTTCATGACATCTCTAGTAGAAGTTAACACATATTAATATCGCATGATCAGTTATCCTCTGAGGTTCAATAAAAGCTTGAAGAGAAATTGATAAAGCAGTGAGTACATTATAGACTTTGCTGGGGGACAAGGAATCTCCTCTGCCTCTCTGGACTGCCAGCCCACCACTATTCCTCAGGCTCACCTGGGCTGTAGAAGTCTCTGCCTGAGCTGTGGAAGTCTCCCCTCTTTGAGATGCTAACATGTGGCTTGTAGTTGATGTTGGTGTTGCAGGGCCTGCTTCTTGCCTGTTTATTTCCAGTGATGTTTCTGCGATAACTAGGATGAAGAGATTTTTTTTTATCATAACAAATGCATGAACAAGAAAGCCCACATAAACCAAAATAGATGCTCTAGGGACCATCTAGTCTTCCTGCCTTTTCCTCTCTGCTGCATTTATATTGATGCTTATTCTATAGCTTACTCTGGTGACACAGCACCAAAGGCATAACCTTTGTGCCATGGACTAGTTTGCTTCTGGGACCCCTTGTTCCATGGGGTGATAAAAGTTCTGGCCTGGTGGGCAAAGAATTCGGCAAGTGAGAAACAGAAACGACACAAGGGAGTGTGATATCTGAATGCAATTTGTACAAAGTGAAAATCAGCCTTATATAGTAGACAGAAACAGGGCAAATAGCAGAAGTCATGTAGGCAGGAGATGGCCAATCAAGTTCAGTGAGAACAAGCAGCCAGGTGCAAGGCAGTGGAAAAGTGGTGTCCTTCTTCTTGGGCTATTTACATAGCCCCAAGACAAATTTTCTGGGTCTATCTGAGGCAAGTAGCTGAAGGTCGTATACTAGCATTCCTTGGCTGTAACATAGATAATTAGTGACAGAAGCCCTACAACTTCTCTATGGTAGTAAAACAATTTTGCTTTGTGTGAGACTGCTCTGATATAAGTGTCTAACTGCTATCTCTAACTCTTGAGACACCCTGTCTGGTAAGACAGTTTCTTAGTAAAAATTCCTAGCTAATTACAGCTAGGAAGTCAATTAAGATTATTGAAACACTATGGAGGCCAGGAAATAATGTTTAATCTCAGTTTAGCTAGTAACAAAATATTGCTTAGGGAACCTTTATGCCTGAATAAAGAAAGCACGCAGATCTCTCCCCAGACTTTAGCAAAGACAAATCTGGAATACATCTGAGCTAGATGTCAGTGATTGACTACCTCAGGAGACTGGCTCCTTTTGAAGCATATGCCTCAAGTCCATGATCAGGTTTTTAGGCCTGTCATACAGACACAACTGAAGTAGATGAGTTCTATGTGACACCTTTCATACCATCTCCTGCTAGTCAATGTTTTCTTTACTTGTCCTATATAAAATGAGAAGACTTTTCCTGCTCTTGAAGCCCATGTACCTCAGCCAAGCTTTTCTCATTCCCATTCTCTTACATTCTCTTAAAATATAAAATTGTATAACATTGATTTGTTAGTTATGTTTTGTGTATAATACAAATTTGAGTGTATAATACACTCAAATATTATATACAAGTAAAAGAAAATCTGATATAAACTTAAAATGTGATTTTAACTTTCTAACATCAATTTGCATTTTAACTTTCTAAAATCTTTTTACTCAAATCAAAAACTTTATGAAAGGCAGTGCTGCCTCACACCCTCTTAAGGCTATATTTAATCAAAGTATAGCCTTATCTTTGTTAATAGAAAGGATAATTATATTAGTCCTCTTAATAGAATAGGTGAGACAATTTGTTAATGTATATATTTAAATATAAAACCTACATTTGTAATTCAGATTTATTACTTTTGAACATCTATGTTACATCTGGAACCCCAATCTTTGATCAACTTCTATTTGTGTCTTTAATATACACACCAAATGTATTCCTTAAATTACACACATCCATTGGAAGAGGAACATCCTCAGTAGCTAATCCTAAGGACCAATATGGCCATGGTCTTTGAAGTGTAAAATGGACATAGGACAGCTGTGTGTGGACCTCAAGGTTATGAAGGAAGTAGAGGTAGTAAGACACTGGCAGGGACAGGGGTTCTTTGTTCCATTTTACCTTTTGATCTCTCTGTTTTAAGAATTTCAGCACGCTTTCTAAGAGCTGATAAGCCTTCACAAAACTTGATGAGTTCGCCCAATCCAGCATCATCTAGGAATTCATCTTCCATTATGTCAGCAATCTCAACCCTGGTGTATTGCTCTTGCCTGTTTTTCTCCAGTTTTAAATCATTAGCCAGCAATGACTTAAATAAGTGAAAATGATGATCACTGATGAGTGTAAGTCCTTTCAGCAGAACGATTCTCTTATATTCATTCACCATCTTTCAAGTTGTTCGTGAGCCTGGAAGAAAAAGTTGGCATATATTGTTGTACGTGTATTCAGAAATTTCCAAAGAAAGACATGTCTATGGGAATGAATCAGCTATGTGGAAATACTGCACATAGGTATATTCACAGAAAGAGAGCAGCATAATACCTATTTATGTCACAAGGAATATTGGGAAAGAATTACCTCATTAGGAAAACCTTTAAAACTATCTTGGTTATTAATAATGATAGTTGAGTTGGGTCAAGGGTTGTTGTGATGAATTGCCTTATTAGAAAATGCTTTAAAACAATCTTGTTATTTATTTTATTTTTATTTTTGTTTTGTAACTATGTAATTTTTTTAATTAGATATTTTTTTTTATTTTCATTTCAAATCTTATCCCCTTTCCTGGTTTCCCCTCTGAAAATTCCCTATCCCATGCCTTTCTCCCTGCTCAATAACACACCCACTCTTGCTTTCCTGTCCTGACATTCCCCTATACTGTGTCACTGAGCCTTCAGAGGATGAAGGGCCTCTCCTCTCATTGATGACCAACAAGGCCATTCACTGCTACATATGTGGCTGAAGTCATGGGTCCCTCTATGTATACTCTTTAATTGGTGGTTTATTCCCTGGGAGCTCTGGGGATACTGGTTTGTCCAGATTGCTGTTACTCCCATGGGGTTGCAAACCTCTTCAGCTCCTTGAATCCTTTCTGTAGCTCCTCCAATGGGGACCCTATAGTCAGTCCTCTGGCTGGCCTTAAGCATCCACCTCTGAATTTCATGAATTCATCATTTTTAATAGCTGAGTAGAACTGCATTGTGTAAATCTACCACATTTTTCTGTATCCATTCCTCCGTTGAAGGACACTGAGTTCTTTCTAGCTTCTGGCTATTAAAAATAAGGCTGCTATAAACATAGTGGAGCATGTGTCCTTGTGATATGTTGGAGCATTTTTGGGTATATGCCCAGAAGTGGTATAACTGGGTCCTCTGGTAGTACTATGTCCAATTTTCCATGGAACTGCCAAACAAATTTCCAGAGTGGTTGTTCCAGCTTGCAATCCCACCAGGAATGGAGGAGTGTTCCTCTTTCTCCACATCTTCACCAGCATCTGCTGTCACCTGAGTTTTTGATCTTAGCCATTCTGACAGGTGTGAGGTGGAATCTCAGGGTTGTTTTGATTTGCAATTCCCTGAGGATTAAAGATGTCGAACATTTCTTTAGGTGTTTCTCAGACATTCATTATTCCTCAGTTGAGAATTCTTTGTTTAGCACTGTGCCCCATTTTTAATAGGGTTATTTGGTTCTCTAGAGTCTAACTCCTTGAGTTCTTTGTATATATTGGATATTAGCCTTCTATCAGATATAGAATTGTTAAAGATCTTTTCCCAATCTGTTGGTGGCTGTGTTGTCCTATTGATAGTGTCCTTGGACTTAAAGAAGCTTTGCAATTTTATGAGGTCCCATTTATCTATTGTTGATCTTCGAGGATAAGCTATTGGTGTTATATTCAGTAAATTTTCCCCTGTGCCCATGTGCTTGAGGTACTTCACGCTTTTCTTTTCTGTTAGTTTCAGTGTATTTGGTATTATGTGGCGGTCCTTGATCCACTTGGACTTGAGTTTTGTACAAGAAGAGAAGAATGGATCAATTTACATTCTTCTACATGATAATCTTCAGTTGAACCAGCACCATTTGTTGAAAATACTGTCTTTTTTTCACTGGATGGTTTTAGCTCCTTTGTCAAAGATCAAGTGACCATAGGTGTGTGGGTTAAATTCTGGGTCTTCAATTCTATTCCATTGATCTACCTGCCTGTTACTTTACCAATACTATGAAGTTTTTATAACTGTTGCTCTGTAGTATAGCTTGAGGTAAGGGATGGTGATTCTGCCAGGAGTTTCTTTACTGCTGAGAATAGTTTTCTCTATCCTAGGTTTTTTTGTATTCCAGATGAATTTGGAAATTGCTCTTTCTAAATCTATGAAGAACTGAGTTGGAATTTTGATGAGGATTGCAGTGAATCTATAGATTACTTTCAGTAAGATGGCCATTTTTACTATATTAATCCTACCAATCAAAGAGCATGGGAGATCTTTCCATCTTCAAAGATCTTCGATTTCTTTCTTCAGAGACTTGTCATACAGACCTTTCACTTGCTTGGTTAGAGTCGCACCAAGGTGTTTTACATTATTTGTAACCACTGTGAAGGGTGTGGTTTCCCTAATTTCTTTCTCAGCCTTTTTTTATCCTTTGTGTAGTGGAAGGCAATTGATTTGCTTGAGTTAACTTTATATCCAACTATTTGCTGAAGTTGTTTATGTGGTTTATGAGATCTCTGATGGAATTTTTGGAGTCATCTAAGTATACTATCATATCATTTGCAAATAGTGATATTTTGTCTTCTTAATTTCCAATTTGTATGCCTTTGACCTCCCTTTGTTGTCTAATTGATCTGGCTAGGAATTCAAGTATTGTCTTGAACAGGTAGGGAGAAAGTGGAAAGCCTTGTCTAGACATTGATTTAAGTAGGATTGTTTCAAGTTTCTCTCCATTTACTTTGATATTGGCTACTGGTTTGCTGTATAATGCTTTTTATTATGTTTAGGTATAGGCCTTGAATTCCTGATCTTTCTAAGTCTTTTATCATGAAGGGGTGTTGGATATTGTCAAATACTTTTTCAGCATCCAATGAAATGATCATGTTTTTTTTCTTGAGTTTTTTTTTTTTTTTTTTATGTAGTGGATTACATTGATGGATTTCTGTATATTGAACCATCTCTACATTCCTGAGATGAAGCTTACTTGATCATGATGAATGATAGTTTTATGTGTTCTTGGATTTGTTTTACAGAAATTTTATTGAGTAAATTTGTGTCAATATTCTTAAGGGAAATAAGTCTGAAATTCTCTTTCTTTGTTGGGTCTTGGTGTGTTTTAGATATCAGAGTATTAGGACATCATAGAACAAATTGGGTAGTATTCTTTCTATTTCTAATATCTGGAATAGTTTGAAGAGTAGTGGTAATAGGTCTTCTGTGTAGGTCTGATAGAACTGTGTACTAAATTCATCTGGTCCTGGGCTTTTTTTTTTTTTTTTTTTTTTTTTTTTTGGAAACTACTATTGAATGCTCTTATTTCTTTAGAGATTATGGGACTGTTCAGATGGTTTATCTGATCCTGATTTAACTTTGGTACCTGGTATCTGTCTAGAAAATTGTCCATTCATCCAGATTTTTCAATTTTGTTGAATATAGGTTTTTGTAGTAGGATCTGGTGAGTTTTTGTATTTCCTCAGTTTCTATTGTTACATCTCCCTTTTCCTCTCTCAATTTGTTGATTTGGATACTGTCTCTATGCCTTCTGGTTAGTTTGACTAAGGATTTATCTATCTTGTTAATTTTCTCAAAGAACCAGTTCCTGATTTCATTGATTCTTTGGATAGTTCTTTTTGTTTCTCCTTGGTTGATTTCAGCCCTGAGTTTTATTATTTCCAGCCATCTAATCCTCTTGAGTGTATTTGCTTCTTTCTGTTCTAGAGCCTTCAGATGTGCTGTCAAGTTGCTAGAGTATACTCTGTCCAGTTTCTTTTTGGAGGCACTCAGAGTTAATAGTTTTCCTCTTAGCACTGCTTTCATTGTGTCCCATGAGTTTGGGTATGTTGTGGCTTCATTTTCATTAAATTCTAAAAAGTCTTTAATTTCTTTCTTTATTTCTTCCTTGACCAAGTTATCATTGAGTAGAGTGTTGCTCAGCTTTCTGTTCTTTTTGTTGTTATTGAAGACCAGCCTTAGTCCGTGGTGATCTAATAGGATGCATGGGATTATTTCAATCTTCTTATATCTGTTGAGGCCTGTTTTGTGACCGATTATACGGTCAATCTTGGAGAAGGTACCATGAAAGGTTGAGAAGAAAGTATACTCTTTTGCTTTAGGATGAAATGTTCTACAAATATCTGTTAGATTCATTTAGTTCATAACTTCTGTTAGTTTCACTGTGTCTGTTTAGTTTCTGTTTCCATGATCTGTCCATTGCAGAGAGTAGGATGTTGAACTTTCCCACTATTATTGTGTGAGGTGCAATGTGTGCTTGGAGCTTTAGTAAAGTTTCTTTTATGAATGTGGGTGCCTTTGCATTTGGAGTTTAGATGTTCAGAATTGAGAGTTCATCTTGGAAGATTTTTCCTTTGATGAGTATAAATTGTCCTTCCTTGTCTTTTTTGATAACTTTAGGTTGAAAGTCAAGTTTATTTTATATTAGAATGGCTACTCTAGCTTGTTTCTTGGGACCATTTGCTTGGAAAATTGTTTTCCAGACTTTTACTCTGAGGTAGTGTCTGTCTTGGTCACTGAGGTGGTTTTCCTTTATGGGTCTTGTTTAAGTAACTAGTCTGTTAGTCTATGTTTTTTTACTGGGGAATTAAGAACATTGATACTGAGAGATATTCAGGAATAGTGATTGTTGCTTCCTGTTATTTTTGTTATGAGAGGTGGAATTATGTTTATATGGCTATCTAATTTTTGGTTTGTTAAAAAGATTACTTTCTTGCTTTTTCTGAAGTATAGTTTCACTTCTTGTGTTGTTGTTTTCTATATCTATTGTCCTTAAGCTTAGTCTTCTCATTGTGTCCTGAATTTCATGTTTTGGGGTTAAGAGCCTTTTGCATTTTGCATTTTCTTTGACTAGTTTGTCAATGTTTTCTACGGTATCTTCTGCACCTGAGAGTCTGTCTTCCATCACTTTCATTCTGTTGGTGATGCTTGCATTTATGACTCCCGATCTCTTTCCTAGGTTTTCTATCTCTACAGTTGTTTCCCTTTGTAATTTCTTGTGTCTATTTCAATTTTTAGATCCTGGATGGTTTTGTCCATTCCTTCACCTGTTTGGTTGTGTTTTCCTGTAATTCTTTAATGGTTTTTTTTTTGTGTGTTTCATTTTTAAGAGCTTCTACCTGTTTACCTGTGTTCTTCTGTATTTCTTTGAGGAAGTTATTTATGTCCTTCTTGAAGTCTTCTATCAGCGTCATGAGGTGTAATTTTAAATCCAAATCTTAGTTTTCCCATGTGTTGGGGTATTAAGGACTTGCTGTTGTGGGAGAACTGGGTTCTGATGAAACCATATAGCCTTGGATTCTGTTGGTAAGGTTCTTGAGCTTATGTTCCACCATCGGGTCATCTCTGGTGTTAGTTGGTCTTGCTGTCTCTGGCTGGAGCTTGCCCCTTCTGTGGGCCTGTAAGCTTGTGTCAGCACTCCTGGGACACAAGCTTTCCCCTATCAGGACTCATGCACAGAGGGCAATGGAACAACCCCAGCTCCAGGGTGCAGATTGTGATGGAAGGACTCTCTCTCAGCTGCTGCCATTCCTGTGCCCTGTGAGCTCCTGACTGGACCTGCCTTCGATAGTCACATGAAAGAAAATGGCAATCTCACTTCCATGCCCAAGAGTCAAAGCACTCTCAGGAGACCAGCTCTCCCCTGGCAGGACCTGTGCACAGAGGGCTGTAGGACAGCCCTAACTCCTGGTTGCAGATGGCATCCAGAAGACTAACCTTCCTTGTTAATAGTGATTGTTGAGTTGGGTCAAGAGTAGTTGTAACAAATAGTTGTCTGGAGATATGCCTCT
>JADRCD010237216.1:5278-27096 GCA_019843815.1 Montemys delectorum | reverse complement strand
GCTCAGTAGATAGAAGCTTATTACTCTTTCATTTGGTCAAAGAGGTTAAATATATAACTTCTTCCCTATAGCTCCCTCCCATGCCTGATTTCTTCTATGATATATACTATGTAGAACAAACATCTAAGTCCTCCTTGAGTTTTTTTGTATTTTCTTTATCCATATTTTAAAATCAGAATTCTATAAATTTAGCACCCAAAAGAGATTCAGTTCATTGTATCTGATTCTTTTAGGTATTTTACCAGAAGTGGTGGTAAAGATCTGTGTATATGTGTTATGAACGTTCTATATATTTTTATGCTAAAGATTTTTTTACGCTTTTTGTTTTTTTAATATTTTTTAGATTATTATATAATCACATCATTTTTCCTTCCTCCAAACTCTGCATCTAGATACCAGTCATACTAATAGAAATGAAGTTCATTATTTGAATGGCTTTAACTGGCTTTGTTTTTGTTAGGAAAACAAAAGTGGAAGATGGGTTGAAAAAAAATTAAGTCAATCAAATTCTCCATATAGAGATGGTGACCTTGTTTAAAAATGGATTACCAAAATCTCCCTTTGATATGTTTAAAATATTTAAATTTTATCAGCTTAGTAGCATAGATTTTGTTTGTTTCTTTTGTTGTTGGTTTTGGGTTTTGTTGTTGTGTGTATGTTGAGACAGAATCTTCTATAACTATGATTACAAGCATGTGCTACCATGCCTACTAGGCTTTTGTTTTATTGCTTTTATTTAGTTTTACATGTTGTGGTCCAGAGAGGTAACTCAGTGGTTAAGAGATATCAGAGTTAGGCTTTTAGGACTCAAATCTGGTGGCTTATAACCACCTGTAATTCCAGCTCCAGGGGATCCAACATTTTTTCTGGCTTCCATGGGAACCTGCACTAACATGCGTATACCCACACATAGACACATTTACATACACATAATTTTAAGAAATGAAATAGTTTCACTGTGTCTCTGTTTAGTTTCTGTTTCTATAATCTGTCCATTGGTGAGTGTGGGGTATTGAAGTCTCCCACTATTATTGTGTGAGGTTCAATGTGTGCTTTGAGCTTTAGTAATGTGTGTTGGTATTCTGCCTGCATGTCTGTGCAAGGGTGACAGATCCTTTAGACAGTTGTGAGCTGTCATGTAGGTGCTAGGAGTTGAAATTGGGTCCTCTGGAAGATCAGCAAGTGCTCTTAACCTTTTAGCCATCTCTCCAGCTATATTGCATGTTTTATGTACATGAACATTAAAACAGAGTTGTCCAGGCACTAGTGAGTTTTATTGAGTTGCAGTTTGAGGGAAGCTTGTAAAGTAACAGGAAAGGTAGTGGTGGCAGGTACAGTAGGCAGCTGGTCACATTGTATCTTCAGGCAGGAAGCAGAGAGAGATGGATGCTGTTGCTCAGCCACCTTCCTCCATTTTCCCTTCTCAGTCCAGGATCCCAGTGCTTGGGATGCTACCACCCATGTCCAGGGTGGATCTGGGCTACTCTCCTCAGTTAATCTTTTTGGAAACAGCTGCATAGATATACCCAGGGATGTGTTTCTTGGGTGATTCTAAATCCAGTCACTTTGACAATGACAATTAACCGTCACACCCACTTTCCCTTACTATCCTTGCATTTCTACAAGATTTGGCAAATTGGCGTTCTTACATTCCTATCAGAGTTAATAGTACCTGACTGGTACATGTGCTCTTTCCTTTGCCAGGCTTTTAACTAAGCTGAGACCACACTTGGAGTAGGAGGTTTATTTTGAAAACAAAACAAAACAAAAAAATCCCTGAGCATTATAAAATAATGGGAATGAGGAAAAAGTAATTAAATATTAGGTGTTTTTACAGGTTTATAGAAAGGAAGGAAAAGATAGAACCAAGAAAACCTTAGTCCCTATTTTTTGTGCTTATAATTGTTATTTTGCTTTTTCCTGACGGTATGTACACACTAATAGTTGAAGTCATCTGTTTTCATAGTAACACTCTAGCTCGGTAAAATCCTAAGTAGGTCCCAAGAAAGCCCAAGAAAGCTCTCTAGAGCAGAGCAATTCAGTAGCATTTTTGTGGTAATGGGAGTGTTCTTTGTATGGGTAAGGTAGTATTTAGCTACTTGATTTGAGTGTTTAAAAATTTAACTAAAGAACTGATTTTTTTTTTTTATCTAATGTTACTTAATTTAAACCAAAACATTTACACATGACTAATGGCTACTATGTTGCGACAACAGGACCTAGAGGATGCTAAGTCCTTTGGGAAGAAGGAATAACAGGTCTGAGTCCAAAAGAGGGGCTCTAGTCACAAAGGGCTCCTTGACTGTTTCACCCTGCTTACATGCACATCATGTTACAGGCAGGGTATTGACTTTAGGATTTGTAACTCTGGCTTTAGATAGGTATATACTGTGTGATTCTTTTTATAGCCTCAGTGTTAAGTCTGGAGCACCAAGGAAATGTATAAGGGAAGATCATTCTTGTTTAAAAACTAAGTTATAAATAGATTTCTAGCAGAGAAAAATCTCTTTCCAGTATAGCATATGCTGAATATTTTATAACTCTTGAATATTAATATCATGTAACTTGACAACTACTATCTAAGAAAATCCTGTGATAATAACATTTTATTCATAGTCTAGACAGGAAAATATACAATATTTAAATCAATATTAGTGGTTCATTTTTTAAGAAAAGACAAAGTATTCTTTATGATGTATCTATAAATATTTGAAAACTAATGTTGAAGGCCTCTGCGAACCAGAGCATCATTGTCCTGGTTTATCATCATTTCACCCTTGTAAAAGCATGTTAAAAACAAGTTTCTTGATTAAAAAAAATGGGAAAAATATTTCTATTGTTGGCTATTCTCAAGCATTCTCAGGATGCATTCACTATATTGGACACCAGAAGTCCTGCAGTAAAGAAGTGAGAAATGTGTTTAACACTGCTGAACCTAGTACTTCCCTAATAAAATGAAAGGAAGCTAGGGTTGGTTTTTTGTTTTTTTAATCGGTTTTGATTGTTTAGGCAGCATTTCCAGGTATGGTGACATACTCCTGTAATCCCAAGTCATGGGAGGGAGGTAGAGGCAGGAGAATCAGGAATTCTAGGCTAACCTCAGCTACCTATAGTTTTGATTCCAGCAGCCTGGACTATATCAGATTCTTACTCATAAAATAAGAAATTTTTTGGTTAGGCATGTACTAAAGATCTGTATTCCCAGACTTTGAAAGGCAGACCAAGAAGGATTTGAAGGCCACACTTGGACCTGTAGAGAATTTGGGGATAGACTAGATGACGTGTTTCTCTATTTTAAAATAAGAAAAATGAAAACAGACGCTTAGGAAGCCCAGGCTGACCATGATAGCTGTGTAGCCAAGGTTAGCCTTGCATGCCTGATCCTCCTGCTTTCATCTCCCAAATGCTAGAATTATAAGTAGTCCTACCATGCAGGACTAGTGTGCTCATTACATGCTGGGAGGAATTTAGAGGAGACAGTGTAGTCCCTCAGTTCTGAAAAATTCCTGCAAAGTGCAGTCATCCTTTGACATTTGTAAAGGATTGATTCTACAGCTTCCACACAGACGTCAAAGTCTGCAGATGCTTAAGTACCTCTTCTAAAACTGTCTAGCAGGCACATAATCCACATGTACCCTTCTCTATTCGGTGAAGAATTTCTGGATTACTTGTAATGCCAAATACAATGTACATACTCCTAAGTAGCCTTATGTGGCATTATTTTAAAAAGTAAGAAAAAATGTCTGTCTGTATTTGGTACAGATGCATATTTTTATACTTTAGGAATTTATATCTCTGGTTAGAGAACCCAGAGACACAAGGGAACTCAGAGACACAGGGGATATATTGTACTTAATGGAGACCTTCCTGAGCACTTTTAAAAACAGGGAATTTAATTCTGCTAACAATCCCAGTTAGTTCAGGTGTCAGTTCTTTGTTATTTAGTGTTTCAGTCATCTCCTCCACTACCAAGAATACTTGTAGAGAATGAGGAGAAAATCAAAATCAGGCTGCCAAGATGGGCTCAAAGGGTAAAAGCAGTTGCCTCTTAGCCTGAAGAGCTGAGTTAATTTCTGGACTCCCATTGTGGAAGAAGAGAACCTCTGACCTCCCCATGTTCTCTGTGCATGCCCATAGGAGCATGCACACACTCATCCACACCAAGTAAATGTAATTGAAATGTAGACTAAATAGCTGATGTTAAAGAAACATTTAGCCAAACCTGATAATGAAACTATCTGAATACTGCTGCTGTTGTCTTATTTTGCAGGCACCTCTGTGGGCTTATATTGCCTGTGCTTGTGGCCTTTTCATTTACCAGTCTCTGGATGCTATAGATGGGAAGCAGGCCAGAAGAACTAACAGTAGCTCTCCTTTGGGAGAACTTTTTGATCATGGCTGTGACTCACTATCAACAGGTATTGTTGCTTTTTAATGCTAAGAATTATTAACGGATAGAAACAATGTAATAATCAATATTGCAATAAATAACTTTAATTAGTTCTCAAGCAAATGATATTTATATTAAATTTTAGTGGGTTCTTTTGAGGCTTGTGGTTCTGGTTAGTGCTTGTTCATTGTTGGCATTATTAGGAAACTTAATTACTTGGCTTGTTTTAATTTTTTTTTATTTATTTATTTTATTTTTATTTTTATTTTTTTCATGTGCTTGGGGTTCATACCCAGGGCCTTGCATATGCTCAGCTAGGCAAGCCCGCTACTTCTACTACCATCTCGATTCCAGGACCTTTTCTTTTTAAAATATTAGAGTGTAGTTGTCATTATCACAGATCTCATAGTTCTAGATAAAAGTACAATAGTAGATGGCTGGTAGCCCATGTCCTTGTATTTAAATGAATCCTAAGTGTAGATAGTTAGGAGTACATTATACACTTGAATTATAAATATGCAGTAAGGGCCTAGATAAAGACTGATGAGATCAAGCCTGGAGAAGTGACATGCACAACATGAGGATTACAGCTAATAATAAATACTGTGTTGTGTGCTGGTAATTTACTAAGGATAGGTTTTAGGTGTTCCACCACAACGATGATGTGTAGATTAATATTTTTAATTTACAATGTGTACACATATCAAAACACCCTGATGTTCTTTTTTTTTTTTTTTTTAAAGCTAGAAGAAAAGGTGCTGGCAGAGGTTTTGTTCAGCATAGTTGAAGTGTAGGTGATATGTCTGTATTTGTAGTATGTTGCAAGTTTTTCAATTAATATTTGAGTGAGTTTTTAGAAAAAAATTATAAATGAAATTGAGGTGGGCATTGTGGTGTACCCGTAACAGTCCTACTGCCTGAGAAGCTACAGTAGAGACTGCATAGAACAGCCTGCGCTGGGTGGCAAGCATTAGGCCAGCCTGGGCTGGTTATTAAGATCATCACTCAAAATCACAAACAAAAAATGAGTTTCTAATTAGTATTTGTAACAAAAGTGTCTCCCTCTTTATTTTAATTTTATCCTTCAGTTGTTCTACCAGTTGGCATAGCATTTAAAATACTTTTTAAGTCTTGCATGTTTTATGTCTTGGGCCCAAATTTGCATATCAAAATCATTATTTTATTGTGTTCTAATGGTAGCCTGCTTGTTAAAGGAAGAAAAACAATTAAATAAATCAGATTAAGGAAAACTCCAGCTTTTCACTTAGTTTTCACTCAGTAGAACTAGTTGGGTAACTTGAAAGACTATTAGAGTTTAATGAGGGAACTGTAGGCTGCCAAGCATCTTATTTTTTAAGTTGAAATGATAGCCATTTCACATTGTAGTTTGAGTTTCAAACTAATAGGAAATCTTTTTCCTATATATGAGACATAGTGATACCTGCTAAATAAGAAAAGACAGTTTTCTACACTGAAGCAAGCAGACCCCTTTGATGCTTGTTGAAGCCCTCTGGTCTTTTTTCATTTCTTGTTTTGTTTCTTACTCTCTGCTTAAATGGCTTGTGCTTTTCTGGGGAGGTGGTGTTTGCCTGTTTCGAGTGAATGTGTGCATGTGAGAACCCCAGTACAGCTGCTTTCAGGTGCCAGAAGAGGAGATCAGACCCCTGTTGCTAGGTTGTAACCACTGAACTATCTCTCAAGTCCCTGTTTATATTTTATTTATTTATTTATTTATTTATTTATTTATTTTTGAGACATGATCTCCCAGTGTAACTAAGGCTGGCTTTGAACGCTTCCTTCCTCAGTGCTGAGATAGCTATGTGCTTGGTAACACCTGCAGCACCCTGAAATCTTTTACTACTCAGTTAGGACTACTATCACTAAGTAAAGAAAATTCTCAAAAACAAGTTAGAGTATTTTAGTTGCTTTGAAGAACTTTGCTTCAGTTAAATGATCTAAAAATCATAAAAAATGAAATAAGACATTGAAATTATGGTGTAAAAAATATGTAAATGTCATATAACTGAAAGGAGATTTTCTGTATCTCATCTAAGGTAGTGTTCAGCTCTATTGATGCCACTTAGTTTTCATTCTCATCTTTATTCTGCAGTTTTTGTGGTTCTTGGAACTTGTATTGCAGTGCAACTTGGGACAAATCCTGACTGGATGTTTTTTTGTTGTTTTGCTGGGACATTCATGTTCTATTGTGCACACTGGCAAACATATGTTTCTGGAACATTACGATTTGGAATGTAAGTAATACTTAATGGTGATTTTGTTGCTTTCAGATATGGAGAATATTGCTTATAGATTTAAGTAATAAGAATTGATCAAATCACTAAACTAACTTAAGTTTTTAAAGTAAACTATTTTTTCTTTGTCATATGTCTCTTTGTATTCCTTTGGGAACAAAGTGCCAGAGTCATACAGTGAGCATTTGAAAGGATGATGAAAAGCAGTAGGCGCTCGCTCATCTTCACAGGTCTTTCCAAATTTACTTTTTTATCTGACTGTCTTTTTACCTTAATTCCGTATCTTATTTTCAAGAAAGAGGTTCTAAACTGGAGGTAAGGGCTCAGTGGTTAAGAGCATGGCTGCTCTTACAGAGTACCTGAGTACGGGAGTGGGTGGGTTGGTGAGCAGGGGAAGGAGGGTTGGGATTGGGGGTTTTTGGAGGGGAAACCAGGAAAGAGTAATGTTTGAAATATAAATAAAATATCTTAAAAAGAAAGAAAGAAAGAAAGAAAGAAAGAAATGTCAAAATAAAAATGTCCAACTACAATACATTTTAACATAGTCCCTGAATCCCTAATGTCTTATTTATTTCCTTACTTATTTAGAGCACCAGCAAGAATTATTTTAATAGACCTCAAAAAGGCTAGACTACTTAGAAATTCACTTGCTTACTACAAACTCCATTCATATGTTTTTTGCTAAATTTTTAAAAATGGAACTTAGGGACCATTGAGATAGTTAAACAAGTAAAGGCACAACATACAATAAGAGTAAATTCTTATACAACTTTTAAATAAAGTTAATAAAATACATGGTTACTAATATTTTTGGTGTTAAATTTTTAGAAGAAATTTCAGAGTAATTTCAAAGTAAAGAGATTTAAAGAATATGTTTAAGGTCTTTTTAAGGTCTATCAGAAGACAGTGGCATGATGTCTAAATTAATACTCTGCCTATGCCTTCATCAGTCATATATGGAGTAATTCATACTCAAAAAATGTTAGCCTTCTAATCACTGCTAAAGAAAGCAGTGATTGAATGTTTATAGTTGCTTTGTTTTCATGCCCTTTGTCTTAGACATCTTTTTCTTTAGGTAAAACCACAAAATGTTGTTAAAAATTCTAAGATCATTTGATTTTCATAATTTAGTTGTAAATTTAAGTGCTACTGGGTTTTCAGAAATGCCCTGATGGGTTCTATCTAGATTTAGATGAACCTTCGTTGTTCATTTCTTATGGTCTCAGCGTTTTTGGTGACGTATGGAGCTTTGGACTTAGGGGGAGGGTATTTTGGGTACTGAATCACTGTTGGATGTAACTTCAAGTTTATTTACAGACCAGTCTTCCTTCAGTTTTCTCTTTCAAGAAAGAGAATTAAGCATGAAAATAGAAAACAAAGAAAAACAAAAACAAACAAAAACAGTAATAGACAGTAGTCGTAGGAACAGTTTAATATCACAGCTTTATATCTTGCATTCTTAGAATTGCCTGTGATAAAGTTCTTACTTGGAAAACTGTGCAGTCCCACGTGGTTAGATCATAAGATGACTGTAAGGGAGTAGTAGAGATAAGACTGTTGAAGACTCAGAAAGTCTTTTACTTTTCCTGCTTTGCCAAAAAGTTTGCCTTTTATCCTGATCTGCAAGGAACTTTTGTTAAGACCTAATGCTAGGAAATGACAAGAAATACCCTTAGAAAGATGTGGTGTTGTGGCAGAGAGTAAACTAGGATTAACTGTAACCGAAGCAAAAAGACCCCCTAGTAAACATCAGCATAATTAACCTGAGTTGCTACAAAGTCTATACTAACTATACAGGGCAATGTTCTTGTAGGGGAAGGGGTGAGTGGAAGAAAGACTTCAGAGGGAGACACAATAAGATGTAGTCTTTATCTAGGTGTAAGGAATGAAAGTGCAGATACTGCTACACTGATGTCTCCACAACTTCTCTTCACCAGAGAGGTTATAGGGAAAGTGGAGAAAGGCACTTTAGGAGAAGAAACCTATGTCAGTGGCAAATTCTATCCAGAAAAATCTCTGTAAGGGATGCTGTTATTATAAGTAGAATAAGAATGGCAGAAAACTTAGAGAGGGGACTTGGAAAGAAGTCTGAGTATAACGTACTTGAACAACCAAAACAGGAGGATTCTTGTTGGAATGAAAAGCCAGGAGATTCATGAATTTCAAGAACAAATAATGCTTGGAGCTGCCAGGATTCAAAATGAGAATAGAAAAATGTATTCTGAATTTGGCAATGTGAATGATCCATAGTAGTTTCTGTGTAGTGGTGAAGTAGGGGCTAGATTGTAGTGGGATAAATAAGTTAATGTTTCATTATAATCTCTATCACATTACCCATAAAATATATAGAGGAGAGGACAAAGGACACACACATACAAATTAAACATGCCTTAGAAATTACTAAGAAATGGAGAAAATAAGAATGATTTGTGGAGCAAGATAAATTGAGATGTAAGACTAAGTATTCTAGGATAGTCATATAAGTGAGTGGTAGAAAGCTTGTCTAGTATACCTGAAGTCCCAGGTTCAGTACCTAATATTGCCAATAATTAATTTAACTTAGTAAAATATCTGGTAGTATCAAGGCTAAAGCAAACACCTAAATTTAAATCAGATATCATAAGGAAAATTGTACAAGTACATTTTGAAGTAATACTGAAATGCCTTTTTAAAGTAAAAATGAGCTATTGTAGCATGCATGGGAAAATGCTATTAGTGTTTTACATATAACTAGCTATTCATCAAAACAAAACAAAAAGTATATTAGAGGATAGAGAATACATAAATTTCCCCCCCCCCAGTACTACTGGAGTTTACATGTTTTTCTCATGACCATATGTAGTTAAGTATAGGATAGATTAAATACAGTCAATTTTGTATATATGAAAGATAAAATATTCTTTTTGACTAACAAAGAGCAAGATCAGTTCTCAGCTATGGTTTAAATAAAGACATTTTTAGAGATGGCTTCTTTCTAGTTTTTCTTAGGGAAAATGAAAGCCACCTTACCTTGAGAAATACTACTTTTGAACACTTTTATTTGAATTGTTTTAATGTCATTTATACATGGGTGAAAAGGATCTTGAACATTTCTCTTTTCCATGAAATAAATTCAGATATTTATGCTCTTAGTACTCTTATAAAATAAAATGTTTGCCAAATAAGAAGCTTGGGGAGATGGACATGGTGGTGCATGCCAGAACTTTGGTAGCTGAGGGAAGAATATTGGAAAGTCAGAGCTAGCTTGGGCTATATAGGGAGAATTTTTCTCAAAAACCTAAACAAAAAATAAAGAAAAAGACATCTTGTTCTTCTTAGTCTCATTGTTTTTAGTTCCTATTTTAAGTTCACAGTATCTTGAACAAGTAAAAAAACAAAAACAAAAACATTTAGTGCATAAAGGCTAAAGAGATGGCTCAGTGGTTAAAAGTGTATGCTGTTCTTTCACAGGACCAAATTTTGGTTCCCAGCACTCCTGCCTGGCAGCTCACAGCCACCTCTTATTTTATCTCCACAGGATCTGACAACTTCTGGCCTCTAAATATAATAAATTATTTTTTAATGGATTTTAATTTATCTGTGGCTAAATATTTTCCATTTAAAATCTAGCATTTTGAGAAAACAAACATGCTTTGGATACATGTTTCTGAAGTTTATGAGCTACATCTTTCAGTACTTTGCTGTGGAGCTAAGAACCTCCTTTCACAGAAAATAGTAGTGCCTATGACCTCTATGCAGACCCTTTTCTCACAGTCCTGCTAGACTGAGTCAGTGCTGCTCTAACGCTTTACATTTTACTGGCCTTGAAAAAGTCAGAGAACTCAATAGAAAAGCTGGGCTAGTGGAAGAAGAAACGTGTTATGAGTTGACATAGAAGTACAGAAATACAGAGTCCCTTCAAATGACCTGGGGTTGGCTAGTGCCAGATGCAACAGCAGTGCTGAAAGGGAATAGAATTCATTCTGTACCCTGAGACAAAGGAGTATTGTGTACTGTGAGATATATTGTATTCCTCTCCCATTTATCACAGTCTTGTTTTTTAAAGAGAACTCTTGTGATTTGAAGCTCATTTATAATCAATCATCTTTAAATGACTATGGTTTAGATTACATGAAAGTTCTTATTTCTGCTCTTAAGTCTTAAACCCTCCATATCTAGGTATTTTTAGATTGATATCATACAGGTATATATATAGAATTAATTTTTCTTAGTTATTGAGATAAGCTCTGGAACTCACTGTGTAGACCAGGCTAGACTCAAAATCTGAGATTCACTTGTCCTTCCTGATTGCTGGGATTAAAGGTGTAGGCTATCGTGCTCAGCAAAATCATTTTTTTAAATGAAATATGCTTATAGATAATTTGTTTTTATCTTTTAATTAAAACTATATTTATGCAAAACATTGATCTGAAAAAAAACCTCCCACACTATGCAGGTAGAACTCTTTTTTTGTTTGTTTGTTTCTTGTTTGGAGATAGGGTCCCTTTCTAGCCCAGGCTGTCCTAGAACTCACTATGAGTAGGCAGACCTTAAACTCATGGCCATCCTTCTTCAGCATCCCAAGTGCTGGCATTATAGAAGTGCTGCACCACACTTGGTGGAATATTTGCTAAATTATTTTGAGGGAACAAAAAGAGAAGCAAAAACTTCAAATTATGAGGAGGGGTTATACATTGAACTCCGGCCATGTTTTTTATTTTCTATTGCTGTGATAAGGCCATAATTAAAACAATTTGTGGAGAAAAGGATCTATTTCATTTTGTAGCTCAGTCCATTATGAAGGCAAGGCCAGGCAGGAACCTGGAGGCAGAGCCTGAAGCAGAAGCAATCAGGGGGTGTTCTTACTGACTTGCTGTCTATGGCTTGTTCAGCCTGCTTTTTTAGACAGTTCATGACTACCTTAACCATGGGCAACAGTTACCCTGTGGGCTGTACTACATCAATCACTAATCAAGAAAATGCTGCCTAGCCTTGTCTAGACTGGCAAATATGATGGAGGCATTTTGTCAGCTGAGCTTCCCTCTTCTCAGATGACACCAACTTGTATCAAGTTGACCAAAAAAAAAAAAAAAAAAAAAAAAAAAATGGTTTTGATGTGTTCTTGGATTCAGTTTGCTAGAATTTTATTGAGTATTTTTGCATTGATATTCATAAGAGAAATTAGTCTGAAGTTTTCTTTCTCTGTTGGGTCTTTGTGTTGTTTAGGTATCAGAATAATTGTGGCTTCATAGAATGAATTAGGTAGTATTCCTTCTGTTTCTTTTATTTTGGAACAGTTTGAGGAGTGTTGGTATTAGCTCTTCTTTTTTTAGTTTTTATTTTTTTATTGCTATTTATCTATTTTTCTTTCTTTCTTTTTCTTTTAACACTCCAGATTTTATTCTCCTTCTGGCTAACCCCCCAACTGTTCCACATTCCATACCTCCTCTCTGCCACCCCCCTCCATGAGGATGTCCCCACCCCACCAGACTTCTAAACTCCCTGGGGCCTCCAGTCTCTGACTGAACCCAGAACCAGCAGTCCTCTGCTATATATATGTTGTGGGCCTCACATCAGCTGGTGTATGCTGCCCAGTTGGTGATTCAGTGTCTGAGAGATCTTAGGGGTCCAGGTTAATTGAAACTACTGACCCTCTGACAGGGTCACCCTCAGCTTCTTCCAGCTTTCCCCTAATTCAACCACAGGGGTCAGCAGCTTCTGCCCATTGGTTGGCTGCAAATATCTGCATCTGACTCTTTCAGCTGCTTGTTGGTTCTTTCAGAGGGCAGTCATGATAGGTCACTTTTTGTGAGCACTCCATAGTCTTACTAATAGTGTCAGGCCTTGGGGCCTTCTCTTGAGCTGGATCCTACTTTGGGCCTGTCACTGGACCTTCTTTTCCTCAGGCTCCTCTCCATTTCCATCCCTGTAGTTCTTTCAGACAGGAACAATTATAGGTCATAGTTTTGACAATGGGCTAGCAACCCCATCCCTCACTTAGTGCTCTGTCTTTCTGCTGGAGGTGGGCTCTACAAGTTCCCTCTTCCCACTGTAGGACATTTCATCTAGGGCCCTTCCCTTAGAGTCCTGATAGTCTCTCACCTCCATAGTCTCTGGTACATTCTGGAGGGTCCCCCTAACCTCCTACCTCAAGAGGTTGCTTGTTTCCATTCTTTCTGCTGGGCCTCAGGGCTTCAGTCCACCACCACCACCACCAAGGTCTGGTAGAATTCTACACTAAAGCCATCTGGCCCTGGGTTTTTTGGTTTTTTTTTTTGGTTGGGAGGATTTTAATGACTTCTTGTATTTCCTTAGGGGATATGTGCCTGTTTAGATACTTTACTGCTCTTGATTTAACTTTGGTACATGTTATCTGTCTAGAAAATGATCCACTTCATCTAGATTTTCCAATTTTGTTGAGCATAGGCGTTTGTAGTAGGATATGATGATTTTTTTTTTTTAATTTCCTCAGTTTCTTTTCTTATGTCTCTCTCTCCATTTCTGATTTTGTTAATTTGGATACTGCCTCTTGGTCCTTTAGTTAGTTTGGCTAGGGGTTTATGTATCTTGTTGATTTTCTCAAAGAACCAGCTTTTGGTTTTGGTGATTTTTTTGTATCATTCTCTTTGCTTCTTTTTGGTTGATTTCAGCTCCGAGTTTGACTAGGGCTTTCAGGTGTGTTGCTAAGTTGCTAGTGTAGGATCTCTTCAACTTCTTTACCAGGGCACTTAATACTATGAATGATCCTCTTAGCACTATTTTTATTGTATCCCATAAGTTTGGGTGTGCTGTGTCATCATTGACATTGAATTCCAGGAAGTCTTTAATTGCTTTCTTTTCTGATCAAGTTATCATTGAGTAGAGAGTTGTTTAATGTATGAGCTTTCTGTTGTTTTTGTTATTATTGAAGTTTAGCCTTAGTCCGTGGTGATCTGATAGGATGCATAGGACTATTTCAATCTTCTTGTATCTGCTGAGGCTTGTTTTATGACTGATTATATGGTCAGTTTTGGAGAAGGTTCCATGAGGTGCTGAGAAGGAGGAGTATTCTCTTGTTTTAGGGTGAAATGTTTTATAGATATCTGTTAAATCCATTTGGTTGATAACCTCTATTAGTTTCACTGTGTCTCTGTTTAGTTTCTGTTTCAATGACCTGTCCATTGGTGAGAGTGTGGTGTTGAACTCTTCCACTATTATTGTGTGGGTTTCAATGTGTGTTTTGGGCTTTAGTAAAGTTTCCCTTATGAATGTGGGTGCCCTTGCATTTGGAGCATATGTGTTCAAAATTGAGACTTTCTCTTGGTGGATTTTTCCTTTGAATATGAAGTGTCCTTCCCCATCTTGCTTGATAACTTTTGGTTGAAAGTCTATTTTATTGGATATTAGAATGGCAACTTCCACTTGTTTCTTGGGAATCAAGATATTGGTGTAGAATTGGAGAGAAAGGGATAGAAAAGGAAGATTCTAGAGTAGACTTTTCAGGCAGTAAAACAAGATGGGCAATTTGATTTGGTTCTTGAGACAGAGTACTCTCAAACTGAGTAGCTAAAGGTGGCCTTGAACTCCTGATTGTCCTGCCTGCCAGGTACTTTCCACATCCAACTTACCTATTTGATTTTTTTCTCCATCCAGAATAGATGAGAAAATTGTGTTCATTAAATTATTGTTTTTCACTTCTTATCTCCACAGGGACCCACCTAATGTTTTGAGATAGAAGAGGTAGGAATATTAGCACAAGATTGTGACTTTTCAAAATGTTCATTGCAGCACTAGAAAGAAAGAAAGATTATTTTCCAGTCTTATAGGTAAAAGACACGTTTTAAAACTTGGATGCCAGTGGGGTGGAATGTAGTTCAGTTGGTGTAATGCTTGCCTAAGCATGGACAAAAACCTGGGTTCCATCTCTAACCTGGGTTGCATTTTCAACCTAATAAATAGGAATAATGGGACTTGGTTATAATCTTAGCACTCTAGAGGGTAAGGGCTGGAAGAATAGAAAATGAAAGTCTTCCTTGGATAAATATAAATTTTGAGACCAGCTGAGATAGGGACCTTGATTTTTTTTTTTCCTCTTTTAAGTGTTTTCCATGGTGCTACAGGCATAGAATTACCTCTGGGTAGGCAGAGGTAGGCAGATCAAGGTCACCTATGTTACATAGAAATTTCTAGGATGCTCCAAGTTGTATAGACTCTAGATCTAAAATAAAGAAATACTTCCTAGGCAAAGGGACTGAAGATGTACTGCTAGCTCCATGGTAAAGTGCTTCCCAACATGCACAAGGAAGGATCTTGGTTTGATCTCCAAAACTGGGTGTGATAAATTATTCTGGGGAAAGATGAATAACTTACATATAACAAACTGTTATTTAAATCCTTTTATATCTCATTAAATAATGGTAGTAGATTCAAATCAATGAATTTTTTAGGTATTTCTATTTCAACTCAGAAATAGAAATGAAACTTTCAGAAGTTGGGGACTAGGAAGGTAGCTATCTATAAGACAGCCTGCATGGTTTCTATTGCTAGAGGACCTTCTATGTAATAAAATTGCATAGCAAGTAACATTGGCCACTCGTCAGTAATTGACTATATTCTTAGTACTAATATTTCCAATGCCTACTTACAAGTTGTTTTAGTGTGTTATAGTTCAATCTTTTAAACTACTAATGTGATTTGAGTAAGAAATATTTGTGTATGCACAAGGCTATCATAAGAGCACATAAATTGTGTCATTTAGTCTGAATGTCTTTTTAAACGGAATGCTTCCTTTGAAGTCTAGTTTTTGCTACCTGTTTTAATAGGGCTCATTAGAAAAATATCTGAGTAAAGTTATTTTGAAATGTTTGTTTCCTTATACATAGATTCGATGTTACAGAGTCCCAGATCCTAATTATATTATTCCAGCTTCTCTCAGGAACCGTGGGGCCTTGGTTCTGGAACTTCACGGTAACTGCTAGACTATTAATGCAGTTTAATGAACAATGGCGTGAATTCAATTAAGACAGCACCTTTGTCATGCACAGAATAATTGAAGAAATGAAAATTCAAATGTTTCTGGTGGTATTTTACAGATAAATGTTATTAGAAAATAAATTATTTTAAAATAATAGGGCAATAAAAATCCATCCTATATGTAACAAAACTTTTCAAAAAGCACTATCTTTGATGTGGATAACAATTTTGTCTCGATTTACCTGTAGTACTTAACATTGTTGGCAATCTATGTGATATTTTTTTAAAATAAACACCTTTCCACCATTTTTATCTTTTATCATATTTATCTTTTCTTTCATATATATATATATATATATATGAAAGAAATATATATGCATTGATTGATTGTTTATATATACATATATTGCTATTTGGAAACAGCAAGCAGAGTTTTGTTTTTCACATAATTGAATGACCTCCATATTCATTTAGGAACCATTCTGCTTACTTTTTAACTTCTTAGCATGTCCTTTCACTATTGTAGTTCTGCTTGGATTAACAATAATCTTAGTATAAACAAAGCAAAACAAACAAAATAACTCCACAAACTTAAGTTAGAAGCTAGACTCTTCTAGTCTTAATTCTGTTTCTTCTAACGTTTTCCTCTTACTACGGCTCTTTTGTTACTATAGCGATCCTTTGAATGCGTTCTCTTTCTCCTTTTTTCCCTAGTAGATGTATATTTCCCTAATGAAGTCCTATCTGCTAATATATGGGTTTTTTTCCCTCTCATGTTAGAATTGTACTTTTGACATTGTGACTGTTAGGAAATGTTTCTGTAGTCAAGTAATCCAGGATCCCTTAAACTATAACATGAAAGTTTATTTACAGGCAGGACTAGAACTTACATTCATCTTATTTTGTCATTCAAGAATTGTTGGGGAACATTTGTTAATATGGAAAGCTGACAAGTCATTGTGACTACCAAGGCTACATTACCTTTCTTCCACTTTGTCAGCGGAGTACTTTCTGAAGAGTGCATTACAGCATTCTAAACTCAGTTACTCAGGGGCAAGGATACTCATGGAGACAAAATATCCTTGGGACATGGAAAATTCTGAAACATATGTTAGTAGGTTCCAGGAGCAAAACAAAAGCCATTTTGACTTGAGTTTACAATGTTTTTGCATAATTATTTAAAACTCACTCTACCCTTCACCCTTTTCTCACCAAAGACCTTAGCTTTATGCTCATTGTAATTGTCTAGACAAATTGTATTTGATGGTTCAATTATTATTACTTATGGCTAACCACATATGTTTACCTATGTTATCAATGCTAACGCACATTTGGCTCAGGATGTGAGGATTTGCCTAGCATACCCAAAGCCATGACTTTGATCCCCAGCACCAGAGTTCTGTGTGCTATGCTAAAATGGTTTTGGAAACTAATACATTTACATATAATTAAAAATTTTTAATTGTGCTCTATTTTCTCCAGATATGCTGTTTTTACTTTTATAGCTACTAACTTTTAAAGATTTTGTTTCCTCCTTGTGGTTATTAGTTTGTCATACTTGATCATTCATTTAGTGATCAGTGATTTTAATAACTGAAATTAAACCACCAAGCATGTTCATTTAGTTTTTTCAAAGTGGAGGAGAAACATTTTAGAAAAATTGTTACTAATTTTTTTCTAAATGAATTTACTAGCCTTTAAACTATCCTCTATTGTATACTGCATACTAGCAGCATTTGCTAAAATTGTACTACAGAAACATCACCCTGAAGTGATAGTAAAAAACATAAACAGGACAACCATTTACCTCAGCTGATTGATAGATTGAAAAGTTAAAGAGTTTCAGAATGGCATAAGAACAACACTCCCCTTACCTATCAGGTTCATACTTATGTTCTCTGTAACTTTGGAAAAATCACACCAGAGATTCCACATATATAAAATCATAATGTTCCCACCGCCTAGGTAGCTGTCAAGATGGAAAGTATTCAGAACACATAATGCACTAATGGCACCATACATGACGTATGGAGAATCTTTACTTTAAATACTATGCGATCCCTCAGTGGGACAGCAGTTCTTTAAGTGCCTGCTGATGGTGCTAAATGAGCTGAGAAGACTTTCTTTCTGCTGGTCTTTCTGCTTTTAAGGCTGCCCTGTAAGTCTGGGCCTACCCCACTTCCTCTGCTTCAGAGGACTTTGGGTATTTGTCTCTGTTTACAGTTTTCAGTGGGCTTTCTCTTTTTAATTTTCTCAGAAAATCTGAGGATCTTTACTCATGTGGTAGGTAATCCTGTTTTTAATATTTCTACTTATTTAAAAAGTGAACAGATTTGTATTCTTTGTATATAGTGTTTGAATTAAAAATATTTTATTTATCATTGAGCTGTATGGTTAACATTATCTAGTAATAATCAAAGCTTGGCATATGCCATTTGTCCCTTATTGAGGGGAGAAAGTAAAATACTTCGGCTCATCTTTTCAGACCGTTAACACTGCATCTCACCCATAGCATTTGACTGTCTCACTCATTTACAAACAAATCTGTAGTTAATAATACTCTAATCATTGAATATGATTCATATGAATATGAATCCAGCAAGTTGCTAATTTTTAAGGGAAAAGCTTGTTTTTGTTACTGTAAATTCATGAGTCAGATTGTACACAAAATAGGGCAGTTTTTGGTTTTTTTTCTACTGTGAATTTATATCTACTGCATATTCTGTGTTAAGCATGCTAATACTAAGCCCAAGTTATAAAAGTTATATTTAGTATTTATCTGTAATAGAAATAGTTATACCTACAAATTAGCTGCAAGCATTATCTTTAAAAGTACTTCTGACACCTGTAAAGAAAGGTAGATTAGATTATCTTCTTATCTTGGAGGGGAAGCTGTGTTAAGAAAAGGCGAAGAGTATTGTTATCATCTCTTGTGGATCCCATGGTATCCATCATTACAAAGTGAATTAGAACTCAAACCAAATGCATTTGTCCATTTACTATCTCTCTGGAAGATGAGACTACAAATGAAACTTGGAAAATAGTCAGGGGCTGGGTTGTAACTTAGTGGTGGAGTGCTTGTCCCCCTGTGGTAGGCCCTGGATTTATCTCCAGCACTGTAGGAAGAGGTCAGGAAATTTCCTCATAGTTTAGCAAACTTAAATAGGTTGGGTTATTATACTTTATTACTTATAAAGGTAGTTTTCTTTCTCTAATGTAATAACTGCCCTGATAGGGAACTGCCAACCTGTAGTGTTTGGTGGCTCCTGAGATTTTCATGTCAGCTAAAGAATTCACTACTCCCTTATTTAGAGGTTAAAATGATTCATTATTCATTTAGGGACATTGTATTCTCTTTATATCACTGTCTGGCTATGTAGCCCTTGCTGGCTGGCCTTGAACTTGCAGTTCTAATGCTTAAGCCTACAGGCAGTGCCACCATGCCTGATTTGTTCTCCTGGCTATACCCTTAGAATCGTGTTGTTAGAAACAATTTGCCATGGCTGGAGAGCTGGCTTCGCAGTTCAGAGCACTGACTGCTCTTGCCAAGTTCAGTTCCCAACACCAGCATTACGGCTCACAACTGTCTATAACTCTAGTTTCAGAGGACCTGACACCCTCTTCTGGCCTCTGCAGATACCAGGCACACGCACACGAGCACAAACATATATATGCAGCCAAAACACCCACACTTATAAAATAATGGCAAAGTGTTGAAGAAGTGATTGATCCACGGGCTTAATTTTTGTGAACTTTGACCTGATTTTGACCTTGGGCTGCACCCGTATAGTCACTGCATCCACAGTCTAGAAAAGTTTAGATTCCACAATCTAAACTTTTTTTGTTTTTTGTTTTTCCTTCCCATTGTTTTTCAGTGGTAGCCATCTGAACGGTGTTTGCGTCTCTGGCTTGTAGTGATTTAGATATGGTCTGACGAGAGTTTACATTTGGTATTGTTCACAGTCCCTGAGAAAATTCTTGTCCTTTAACAATGTGTTAAAAGTAGGTAGAAATAGTAAAGTGTTTTAAATAAATACAGATAAGGTATTGACTTTAGTAAAGATCTCAAACCATCTTCAAAGATGGTTTTAATTTTTTATTTTTAATTTTTTATTTAAAGAAATTTTTTTTTCCCTCTGAAACTTTAGGCTGTAGCAAACTAATGCAACAGAACCTTGTTTTTAATTTTATATTAATAGATCTTTGTTTTAGGTATAATTATGCTATAGATTACTATCTTCAAGGATTTTTTTTTTTTTAAGTGAGGGTTATTGTCCTTGATTTTGAAGACTAGTCCTTAATTTGGGAACATTATTACATTTTGTATCCATCTTGAAAATAATAATAAAAATTTTTTTTGAGTGACCTAGAACAGCGGCTAAGTAGTTAAGAGCACTTGCTTCTCAATCTCAGCAGCCATGTGACGACCCAGGCATGAAAAAAGGCCTGGGATTCAATGTGTAACAGAATCTAAAGACACACACCTGTCCGCTGGTGTGCAGGCGTTACCTAGTCACACAGAAAGATAGACATAAGTAGGACAAATCTTAAAAACCAACAAGAACTGATTACAGAAATCTCAGATTGCTACTTAGACAAATACCCCTTCTAGACAGTGGTCTTTCTTGCATGGTCAGTGTACAAAGTTAAGCACCCCTCCCACCCCACCCCACCCCCATCCCTCAGCCCACAGAGAGGTTGCTGGGAAGGTGGCATAGTAGACTGCCGGGTAACTAGCTTTCTCTTTAACACCATCAGCAGCTGTTTATTGCTATCATCTGCTGCCTGCTTCCTTTAGTTCACAACCCTTTGGATAGCTTTGCACTGGGTTGTGTCTAATCTTCCAGGAGCAGTGATGGGCAGTTTTTCTGAAGGGAGTTCACACGTTTGTTCTAAATCCAGTAAGCAATTAGAAAAAAAATGCACCTATCTACCAACTGCTAAGTTTTCCTTGGCCTTCTCTCCCACATACAGGGACAATATCTGAATAATTTAGAAAATCTTCCAGAATTTGTATTAGACTCCCTACTTTGAGATATTAAAGAGCTTTCCTGTTTCCTTTTGCTCTCAAACTCATCCACTGTACAAAGACTAAGTGTTTGGGGTTTCTCCATTTCAATTTTGTAATTCTATACTTCTGACCCTTCCCCTTCCAAAAGGCAACTTCATATGTCCAGCAAAATGTAAGATGTCTACCCTCCACTCAGGACAGAACTGATCCTCTTTGACATACCTCCCTGCTTAGTCCTGAGTCTGCTACTGAGTGTAATCCCCCTATTGGAGTCAGCACTCACGGGTCAGCTCTTCAGGCTCTTCTTAGCTTACTTCAGGATAGCTCTTTTTCAATAAATGTGTATATCAAAATGTTTATATTACTATTTGCTGCCAACTATGCATTTATTTAAAACTCATTTACCAGCAAACAAAGGTCAATAGTTTTTATTATTATTATTTTGAAAGGACTGATTTCAAGCCAATTACTTCTGTGTGTGAGAACTTACATATCGTAAGTTCATGTGGATTACCTGCTTTAAGTATCAGTTGTATAAATGAGGCTCTGTTCTGCACAAACTGAAACTCCTTGCTGTTGATACTTGGCTTTTCTTAGACTTATTTTTTTATAGTTAATAAAGTATCCACCTTGTTAGAAAACTAACACCATAAAAAAAGTGTAGAGTGGGAAATACCCTTGCTCCCCAGCTGCCTCGAAGTCCACACACTGTCCTTCCCAATAAGCAACACTTTCATTAGTTTCTGATGTACTTCCAGAACTACATTGTGCAATTACTGGTAAAAACAAAAGGAAACTACTATTAGTCTTTATTAGTCTTCCCCCTCCCCCCCATAAAACGTAGGCTGTGCATATTCTGGAACTTGTTTTTCACTTAATATGTGATGCTTTCCCATTTCAGTACTCAAGGTGCTACATTGCCACGTCAGAAAAGCTACACACTGTGGAGCTTAGGTAGCCACACATTCCTTAAGGATTTAAAATTTTTTCTGTCATAACTACTTCTGTAGCACAAATAATCTTGTAAAAAGTGTACCTGTAGAATAAATTCTTTCCCTTAAAGTGTTTGGAGTTCATGATTTAAGAATAGAATGTCAGTCCCAAGCTTATGGGATGTGCTAGTCTTCGAAAGGGAGGGAGGGAGGGAGGGAGGGAGGGAAGGAAAGGAAGGAAGGAAGAAGGAAGGAAGGAAGGAAGGAAGGAAGGAAGGAAGGAAGGAAGGAAGGAAGGAAGG
>JADRCD010237215.1:0-55638 GCA_019843815.1 Montemys delectorum | reverse complement strand
GTCTGGTTTCTGTTGGTAGGATTCTTGCATTTGCCTTTTGCCATCTCTTGATCTCTGGTGTTAGAAGTTCTTGGTGTCTTAGAGCTTGACCTTTCCTTGCTGCCCTCCAACTCTCCTTCTACTCCTGAGGTCTCTGCCTCCCAGTTGGTCTTGCCTGAGTCCTTGGGCTGAAGTCTGCCTTGGAGGGAAGCTCTCCCCTAGCAGGGAGGGGGCAGAGATGGTCTCTGATCCAGCTCTGTAGCTCAGAAGCTGAGAGGCTCCTGTCCCTGCACTCCTGCGACTCCCCTGCACTTCCTGAGGCGTATGCCTCCCGGCTGGTCCTGCCTTAGCAAGACCCCAGAGAGAAAATGGAGATCTCACCTGAGTCCTTGGGCTGAAGTCGATATTTTCTTTATTTACATGTCATATATCTCCTTTCCCAGTTTCCCTTCCAAAAAAAAAAAAAAAAAAAAAGAAAGAAAAGAAAAGAAAAAATAAACTAAAAATAAAAACAAAAACAAAAACAGAAAAAAACCCTGTTCCCTCCCCCCTCCTCCTGATCACCAACCCACCCTCTCCTGCTTCCTGGCCCTGGAATTCCCCTACACTGGGGCATAGAGCCTTCACAGGACCAAGGGCCTCTCCTCCCATTGATGACTAACTATGCCATCCTCTGCTACATATGCTGCTGGAGTCATTAGTCCCACCATGTGTACTCTTTGGTTGGAGTTTTAGTCTCTGGGAGCTCTGAGGGTACTAGTTAGTTCATATTGTTGTTCACCCTAAGGGGCTGCAACCACTCCTTGGGTCCTTTCTCTAGCTCCTTCATTAGGGACCCTGTGCTCAGTCCAATGGATGGCTGTGAGCCTCTACTTCTGTATTAGTTGGGTACTGTCAGAGCCTCTCAGGAGACAGCTGTATCAGGCTCCTGTCAGTCAGCACTTGCTGACATCCACAATAGTGTCTGGGTTTGCTGATTGCATACGGGAAGTATTCCCAGGTAGAGCAGTCTCTGGATTGTCCTTCCTTCAGTCTCTGCTCCATAGTTTGTCTCTGCAACTCCTTCCATGGGTATTTTGTTCCCCCTTTTAAGAAGGAACGAAGTATCTACACTTTGGTCTTCATTCTTCTTGAGTTTCTTGTGGTTTGTGGATTGTAATTTGTGTATTCTGGGTATATACTAGGCCCTCTGGTAGAATGTGTTCAATTTCAGGAGGAACTGCCAAACTGATTTCCAGAGTGGTTGTACGAGCTTTCAATCCCACCAGCAATGAAGGAGTGTTCCTGTTTCTCCACAACCTCGCTAGCATCTGCTAGCACCTGAGTTTTTTATCCTAGCCATTCTGACTGGTGTGAGATGGAATCTCAGGGTTGCTTTGATTTGCATTTCCCTGATGACTAAGGATGTTGAACAATTCTTTAGGTGCTTCTCAGACATTCGTCTGTTGAGAATTCTTTGTTTAGCTCTGTACCCCATTTTTAAATAGGGTTATTTGGTCCGCTGCAAAAAAAAAAAAAAAAAAAAAAAGAAAAAAGAAAAAAAAAGAAAAAAAAAGAAAAACTAAAACAAAAACTAAAACAATCTCCTGTTCCCTCGAGCCTCCCCCTGCTCACCATCACACCCTATACTGCTTACTGGCCATGACATTCCCCTACACTGGGGCATAGAATCTTCACAGGGTCAAGGGCCTCTCCTCCCATTGATGACCAACTTGGCCATCCTCTGCCATATGCATGCTGCTGGAGCCATGAGTCCCCCAATGTGTACTCTTTGGTTGGAGTTTTAGTCACTGGGAGCTCTGAGGGTACTAGTTAGTTCATATTGTTGTTCATCCTAAGGAGCTGCAAACCCTTCAGCTCCTTGGGTCCTTTCTCTAGCTCCTTCATTGGGGACCCTGTACTCAGTCCAATGGATGGCTGTGAGCCTTTACTTCTGTATTAGTAGGGTACTGTCAGAGCCTTTCAAGAGACAGATATGTCAGGCTCCTGTCATTCAGTACTTGCTGGCATCCACAATAGTGTCTAGATTTGATGACTGAATATGGGAAGAATTTCCAGGTGAAGCAGTCTCTGAATTGTCCTTCCTTTAGTCTCTGTTCCATAGTTAGTCTCTACATATCCTTCCATGGGTATTTTGTTCCCCCTTTTAAGAAGGAACGAAGTATCCACACTTTGGTCTTTGTATATATTGGATATTAGCCCTCTATCAGATACAGGATTGGTAAAGATCTTTTCCCAATTTGTTGGTTGCTGTTTTGTCCTATTGACAGTGTCTTTTGCCTTACAGAAGCTTTGCAATTTTATGAAGTCCCATTTGTTGATTCTTGATCTTAGATCGTGAGCTATTGGTGTCCTGTTCAGGAAAGTTTCCCCTGTGTCTATGTGCTCAAGGCTCTTCCCCACTTTCTTTTCTATTAGTTTCAGTGTATCTGATTTTATGTGGAGGTCCCTGATCCACTTGGACTTGAGCTTTGTACAAGGAGGTAGGAATGGATCGATTTGTATTCTTCCACATGCTAACCACCAGTTGAGCCAGTACCATTTGTTGAAAATGCTGTCTTTTTTCCCACTGGATTGTTTTAGCTCCTTTGTCAAATTCAAGTGACCATAGGTGCATGGGTTCATTTCTTGGTCTTCAAGTCTATTCCATTGATCTAACTGCCTGTCACTGTACCATGCAGTTTTTATCACAATTGCTCTGTAGTTCAGCTTAAGGTCCAGGATAGTGATTCCACCAGAGATGCTTTTATTGTTGAGGATAGTTTTCGGGATCCTGGGGTTTTTTTTTGTTATTCCAGATGAATTTGCAAATTGCTCTTTCTAAATCTGTGAAAGTTTCAATTTTGTTGGGGATTCCATTGAATCCCTAGATTGCTTTCAGCAAGATGGCCATTTTTATTATATTAATCCTGCTAATCCACCAGCATGGGAGATCTTTCCAACTTCACATCTTCAATTTCCTTCTTCAGAGACTTCAAGATTTGTCAATCAGAACTTTTACTTGCTTAGAGTCCCACCAAGTTATTTTATATTATTTATAACTATTATAAAGGGTGATATTTCCTTAATTTCTTTCTCAGCACGTTTATCCTTTGAGTAGAGGAAGGCCAATGATTTGCTTGAGTTAATTTTATATCCAGCTACTTTGCTGAAGTTGTTTATCAGGTTTATGAGTTCTCTGGTGGAATTTTTGGGGTCATATAATTATACTATCATACCATCAGCGAATAGTCATAATTTGACTTCTTCCTTTCTAATTTATTTCCCTTTGATCTGATTTTGTTGTCTAATTGCTCTGGCTAGGACTTCAAGTACAATATTGAAGAGGTAGGGGGGAGTGGGCAGCCTTGTCTAGTCCCTGATTATAATGGGATTGCTTCAAGTTTCACTCCATGTAGTTTGATGTTGGCTACTGGTTTGCTGTATATTGCTTTTACTATGTTTAGGTATGGGCCTTGAATTCCTGATCTTTCCAAGACTTTTATCATGAATGGTTGTTGGATTTTGTCAAATGCTTTCTCAGCATCTAATGAGATGATCATATGGTTTTTTTTTCTTTGAGTTTGTTTATGTAGTGAATTACGTTGCTGGATTTCCATATATTGAACCATCCTTGCATCCATGGGATGAAGCCTACTTCATCATGATGGTTGATTGTTTTGATGTGTTCTTTGATTCAGTTTGCAAGAATTTTATTGAGTATTTTTGCATCGACATTCATAAGGGAAATTGGTCTGAAGTTTTCTTTCTTTGTTAGGTCTTTGTGTGGTTTAGGTATAAGAGTAATTATGGCTTCATAGAAAGAATTGTGTAAAGTACCTTCTGTTTCTGTTTTGTGGAGTAGTTTGAGGAGTATTGGTATTAGGTCTTTTTGAAGGTCTGATAAATCCATCTGGTCCTGGGCTTGTTTTGGTTGGGAGAATATTCATGACTGTTTCTATTTCATTAGCAGATATGGGACTGTTTAGATTATTTATCTGATCTTGATTTAACTTTGGTACCCAGTATCTGTCTAGAAAATTGTCCATTTCATCCAGGTTTTCCAGTTTTGTTGAGTATAGGCTTTTGTAGTAGGATCTGATGATTTTTTGGATATCCTCAGTTTCTGTTGTCATGTCTCTTTTTACATTTCCGATCTTGTTAATTAGGAATACTATTTCTATGGTCTCTAGTTAGTCTGGCTAAGGGTTTATTTATTTTGTTGATTTTCTCAAAGAACCAGCTCCTGATTTTGTTTCTGTTTGGCTGGTTTCAGCCCTGAGTTTGAGTATTTCCTGCCTTCGACTCCTCTTGGGTGAATTTGCTTCTTTTTGTTCTAGAACTTTACTTTCAGATGTGCTGTGAAACTGCTGGGGTATACTCTCTCCAGTTTTTTTTGGAGGCACTTAAATTTATTAATTTTCCTCTTAGGACTGCTCTCATTGTATCCTATAAGTTTGGGTATGTTGTGAGTTCATTTTCATTAAACTCTAGAAAGTCTTTAATTTCTTTTGCTATCTCTTCCTTGACCAAGTTATCATCGAGTAGTGCTGTTAAGCTTCCACATGTATGTGGGCTTTCTATTGTTTATGTTGATATTAAGGAGAAGCCTTAGTCCATGGTGATCTGATAGGATGCTAGGAATTATTTCAATCTTCCTGTATCTGTTGAGCCATGATTTGTGACCAATTATATGGTCAATTTAGGAGAAGGTACCATGAGGTGCTGAGAAGAAGGTATATCCTTTTGTTTTAGGATAAAAAGTTCTATAGATATCTGTTAAATCCATCTGTTTCATCACTTCTGTTAGTCTCACTGTGTCTCTGTTTAGTTTCTGTTTCCATGATCTGTCCATTGCAGAGAGTGGGGTGTTGAAATCTCCCACTATTATAGTGTGTGGTGCAATGTGTGCTTTGAGCTTTAGTAAAGTTTCTTTTATGAATGTAGATGCCCTTGCATTTGGAGCATAGAGGTTCAGAATTGAGAGTTCATCTTGGTAGATCATACCTTTGATGAGTATGAAGTGTCTCTCCTTATCTTTTTTGATAACTTTAGGGTGCAAATTGATTTTATTCGATATTAGAATGGCTACTCCAGCTTTCTTCTTGAGACCATTGGCTTGGAGAATTGTTTTTCATCCTTTTATTCTGAGGTAGTGTCTGTCTTTGTCACTGCGGTGGGTTTCCTGTATGCAGCAAAATGTTGGGTCCTGTTTATGTACCCAGTCTGATAGTCCATGTCTTTTTACTGGGTTATTGATTCCATTGATATCAATAGCTATTAAGGAAAAGTAATTGTTGCTTCCTGTTATTTTTGTTGTTAGAGCTGGAATTCTGTTCATGTGTCTTTCTTCTTTTAGTTTTGTTGATAGATTATTTTCTTACTTTTTCTAGGATGTAATTTCCCTCTTTGTGTTGAAGTTTTTCATTTATTATCCTTTAAAGGGCTGGATTTGTGGAAATATATTGTGTAAATTTGGTTTTATCATGGAATACTTTGATTTCCCCATCTTTGGTAATTGAGAATTTTGCTGGGTATAGTAGCCTGGGCTGGCATTTGTTGATATTGTTTTCTTAGGGTCTGTATGAAGTCAATCCAGGATCTTCTGGCTTTCATAGTCTCTGGCAAGAAGTCTGGTGTAATTCCAATAGGTCTGCCTTTATATGTTACTTGACCTTTTTCCCTTACTGCTTTTAATATTCTTTCTTTGCTTTGTGTATTTTGTAATTTGATTATTTTGTGGCAGAAGGAATTTCTTTTTTGGTCCAGTCTATTTGGAGTTCTGTAGGCTTCTTGTATGTTCATAGACATCTCTTTCTTTAAGTTAGGGAAGTTTTCTTCTACAATATTGTTGAAGATATTTACTGTCCCTTTAAGTTGGAAGTGTTCACTCTCTTCTATACCTATTATCCTCAGGTTTGATCTTCTCATTGAATCCTGGATTTCCTGGATGCTTTGGGTTAGGAACTTTTTACATTTTGTGTTTCCTTTGACTGTTGTGTCAATGATTTCTATGGTATCTTCTGCACATGAGATTCACTCTTCTATATCTTGTATTCTGTTGGTAATGCTTGCATCTATGGTTCCTGAGTTCTTTCCTAGATTTTCTATCTCCAGAGTTGTCTCTCTTTGTGATTTCTTAACTGTTTCTAAATCCATTTTTAGGTCCTGGAGGTTTTGTTCAATTCCTTTACCTGTTTGGTTGTGCTTTCCTCTAATTCTTTAAGGGATCTTTGTATTTCATGTTTAAGGGCTTTTATCTGTTTACCTGTGTTCTCCTGTATTTCTTTAAGGGAGTTATTCATGTTCTTCTTAAATTCCTCTATCACCAACGTGAGATATTATTTTAGATCCAAATCTTGCTTTTCCAGTGTTTTGGGATATCCAGGACTTGCTGTAGTGGGAGTACTAAGTTCTGCTGAAGACAAGCAATCTTGATTTCTGTTGGTAAGATTCTTGCATTTGCCTTTCGCCATCTCTGGTGTTAGATGTTCTTGCTGTCTCTGGCTGGAGCTTGTTCCTCCTGTGGGTCTGTAAGCATGTGTCAGCACCCCTGGGAGATCAGCTCTCCCCTGGTAAGATCCATGTACAGAGGACTGTGGATCAGTCATCCCTCTTGAGTCCTGGGGTCAGAGTATACCCTGGAGACAGGCTCTCTGCTTGTGGGAAAGGTGCAGAGAGGACTGTGCATATGCTGTCCCTCTTAGGCGTAGAAGGATGTAGAAAGGATCCTGTCCCAGCTGCCCTGCCACTTCTGAGGCCTGTGCCTCTTGGCTGGTCCTGTCTTAGAAAGTCATAGGAGAGAAAATGGAGATCTCACCTGAGTCCCTGTGTCAGAGCACTTCCTGGAGGCAAGCTCTTTGCTTGTGGATGGAATAGACAGAGAGGGCGGTGGATTCACTGTCCCTTTTGTTGTAAATGGAAGTAGAAAGGACCCTGTCCCAGCTGCCCTGCCACTTCTGAAGTCTGTGCCTCCCAACTGGCCCTGCCTTAGAAAGTTCCCAGAGAGAAAATGATAATCTCACCTGAGTCCCTCATGGGACACTCTTTTAAGAACATGGCTTAAGCTACTTTCATTGTGTGTTTATCCATGTAGCTTGCTGTGGAATGATCTCCAACTTCAGATTCATGGAAACTTACCTTGTGTGAGAAATATATTGTTTCTATATTTACAAGACCATGACTTTCATTTGATATCTCTACAGGAAGGTCAAGGAAGCAACTGGGAGTTCCTATCTGAGTGTGGAAGGAAGGAGGCAGTGTGACTTAGATTTCCTTTTGCAATGGCTGGATTGCCACAGAGCTAGAAGCAGCTGCAGTTCAGGTTACTCTAGAGACCTTTGAACTCACATTTGTGACAGTGTTAGGATTGACATGTGATTTTTTTAACACAATACTTTTCTTTTTTGATTATTTTGAGGATTTCATATGACGCACCCCATCACACACACTTCCCAGTCTTTTCAGGTCATTCTCCTCTCCCTTGTTACCATCTCTAAGAAAAAAAGAGAGGAAGAAAAAACCAGAACAAAGCAAAAACCAAAAAGAAGTCTGATTTCTGTTGCCCAAATTATGAGAGGCACGTGGTGGAAGTCCTAGTGGTCAGCCTCTTAAAGAAAACTGAGTCTGTCTCCATCCACACCCCTGGCAGAAAACATCAGTTATGGAGTGCTATACTTCAGCATCCTTATCACACTTTTTGTGAGTCCTCTTTGATGACTTTCTGTCTAGGCTTGTTACTTTTGGGAGAAGTGGGGTGAAATGGGAGTAGGGGTTGTCACAGAAGCCTTTTATGTCCCTGTTTCTCAACTGTGAGTCTGCTGTCATTGAGACTACTGCAAAAGTAGCTTCCTTGCCATTCACTGTTAGCAGCTGTACAGATCATGGACATGCACATGGTCTCCAGGGTTAGCATGATCTATGGACGTCAGCTTGACCTCAGGTGGCAGCATGGATGACTAACATCAACAAGACCCTCTACTATAGCACAGGCCATCATAGCCCTTGGAGGCAGCACAGGCAAAAATATAAACATGGCTTCCAGAGCAAGATAGATCATGGGCACCAACAAGTTCCCTTGTGGCAGCCAACCCATGGACATCAGCATGGCTTCAGAGGCAGCACAATCCTAACCTTCAGTTGGTAACACAAGCCTAACCTTCAGTTGGTAACACATTCCAGCATGAATCCCTGCTGCAGCAGGACCAGCTTGGCATCCATCTCTACCTTCAGCATAGCTTTTTAACACCCTAGTGGAATGCCTCAGGAGCAGGAAAGCATATGCGCAGTGAGGCTTAAGTAGGGAAAAGCAGTTCTACCACTGTTATTAGCATAAACTGCAAGCACCAAAAGGTTGGTGTTTGTAGACTTTGTTGGAGTTATTTTCAGAAGGAAGTGAAGTCACATGTAGGAAAAACAAATTGCCTTGTGTGGCAGAGAAACACCTCATACCCAGGAGGACATGTGAAGCAGATCTGCTGAGCTCCCAGGATAGGCTGTCAGACTCACAGAGTATATAGGTTCTAGAATGCCAAATACACTGTTAATTCATACAATGTGACTTTATTTTTTTTTCTTTTCGATTTTAATTTGTGTTGAGTGTTTCTGAGCACTGATGTGCCAAACTGCAAAAGTGTTTATGGTGAAGATTAAATTAATATATACAAATCACTTTATTTATGTAAAGTATCAACACAGGTCTAACTGTAGTATAAGCATACAGCCGCTGACCCACACTCTGATAAGGAGAATCTGAAGGTGCTTTCCAAGTATTTCCACAGCTGTCCCTCTGACTGGTGGCTCCTAGGATAGTGTGCTCTCTCTAACTTTGTAGCCCTCAGTTGGGCCTGGGCTGTTCAATACATACTTCTCCAGACATAATGTTTCCTTTGGGCAAGTAATAGAAATGTTTTCCTTTGGAGTTGAAATTATTAAGGTGAAATGACAACCCTGAAATAAATTTTGAAATTCTAACTCCATGACAACATCAAAATAGAAAATGAATATAAAATGCCTGTTAAGCTTTCTTTTCTGAAGATCATTGATTTAAGAAGAATTTATCAAGAGAGTTCAAAGGAGAATTTAAAGTGCTACACACACCAAAACTAATCACCAATGCAGAAATGAATCTGAATAAATTCAAAAGTGCTTGGTGTTATTTAATTACACTTCTGATTTTTATTCTTCCAATCTCCTCTTGAACAATTTCACACATGTACACCATGTATCCTGACTACCCTTCCTCACACCCTTTCTTGTAATTTACTTATTTTTTAATTAGAAGGTTGAAACAGGAAGCAGGGAGAAATTATATTTTTCTTCTGGACAGAAATGATTTGCATGTGTATGGACTTTTCATTGTGATTGCTATGAGTTATCTACAAAGCACAGAGCTGTAAGAAGCTTGTACTGTGAAAAGCACAGTATCACATATTTAGATAGCCGCAGAGGATGTGCTGTGCAGTGCTTGCTTTTCTCTACACGATATTGAGAGTCTTATGCTTTGAGTATGTGCAGCAAAACTCCTGTTGGAGTTTAGTCATCATGTCATAGTATTGATATTGCCTATTGAACTCCAGTTCAATAGGCACTTTCTGAGGAAATTCCAGGTTGTTGCTTCCTGGAACAAGAAGTTGAACAGAGAGGTACAAATAGTAGCAGAACCTGGGAGTTAGAAAATTCTTACACTTTTAATGGAGGAAAATGGAATGAGCAGTTGGAAAGCTGAGAAGCTCAAGTGACAAATGATGCATAACTTATGGGCACTTTGCAGGTCACATTGTAAAGGTGTCTGGGCTCAGCTCCACAGTGTGGGCTTCCTCAAGAATACTCTTATATAGAGTCCATGACATGTCTCATTGGCATCTTAAATTCCCAAACAGGGATGTATGGTGCAATTGCTATGAGCCATAGGTCAATTTAGACACTCTGATACCTTTGTACTAGTCAATGGCTCCAGACATTTCTCACTTGATTGGACCATGGTTCTGATATTTCTATTTACCAGTAAAGTTTCTTCTATGTTAATTCATAGCCTTTATCAAAAACATCTATCTAGATTCATCCTTGGCCTTATTCTCCTGCCTCCATATTAAGATGTGGATCTATAAGGAGTGTCACATTATGAAGGCTCACATTGTGAGCTCCAGAATGCAACTAGCCTGATTTTCTTGTCTTGCACGTGCTTGCTTGTGAGCCCTTACACAGCACAAAGACACATAGCAGATGCATCCCTTTGATCTTAGACTTGCCAGCCTCTGGAACCATGAGCCAAATGAATTTCTATTGTGGATAATATGCTTGTGCATGGTATTCTGTGATAGCAACAGAAAACAGTGTATGAAACCTAGCAATCTTTTTGTTCTATTTATGCCTTCTACAGTTTATTCCCAAAGAACAAAGAGAAGAGAAAGAGCTGTGCATGAAATATGGTTTTATCTTCTTTCCAAAAAAATCAGTTATGAAACCAGAGGTATGTCTCTGCTTTCTATACTGACTCCGTTCTTCCCATACTGAGATTCTGGAACTGGGGCCCAGATATACACGGCATCTGCAAGTCTGGTTTTGATCATTCTTGTACCTTGCCAGTGTGTCTATTTTGTCTTTCATCTTTCATAGAGTAAAGATTTGAATTGTTGGACACATTTAAATTCATATGCCAAGAACACAGCTAATTAGCAGTCATTGTCATGCCTCATGCGTATATTCTTAGCATTCTGGAGGTTGAGGCGGGGCGGGGGGTGGTTGTTGTGAGTTTTGGATGACTCTGACCTATATAGTATGTTCTAGGTCAGAATGGAAGACAGAATAAGACTCTATTTTAAAACAATCAATCAAATGAACAATGAAAATGTAAAAAAAAGTCAAACTAATTAACATAGATTGTAGTCTGCCCTTATATCAAAGGAGAGAAATAAATACTTTCTAAACTATTTCCAATGTTCAAGAGTCAGTCATTCATCTCATTATGCAGGGTGGTATTTAGCTCTTTCCCTAATTGAGTAGGCACTTTTGAACCTTCAGAGAATTGGAAAGGAAGCTTATATGTCTTTATGGCTGTATCCTTAGTTTCCAAAATGAACTTTTGAAGTAATTATTGTCTTAAGGAGTCAATTACACTTTTCCCCAAGGGCCATTATTATGCTTGGTGTCAGTCTAAAAGAAGGAGAGGCAGACGGACTAATCCTTTTCTTTACAAATGCTTATTCTCTTTGCTTTTATGTTTTCAATGTGCAAGGATAAGGTCTGCCACTTATCTTATTGGACTTTGTTTCTAAACAAGAATCTTGTAAATATCCACAAGCCCAAGACAGCAGATGGCAACCCTTTTCTAATAGGGGGAAGGAAGAAACCATTTTGGGCTCTGAAACCCAATCCTACCTGTCATATCAATTCAGCTGAGACACAGAAGTTAGACAACACAGAAATATGCTTAGTTTATGCGTCGTGCTAAGCACGGATGGTAGATTTGGCCTGCGGGACACAGTTTGCCCATATCACATCTCAGGTCTTCGTTGATAATCAGTGAAGCACTTGGATTACACTTCTGTCAATTGAATCCATTCACATATTTTATCTGCTGTGTAGATTAAAAAAATTGTGTGAGATCAGGAATTATACATCACAGAAAAACACAAAAACTACAAAATAGTAAGTCACCCTAGAATTAAGCTTGTGATAAATGAAACAAAAGGTCTCAGACTCTCTGTCTCGGTCATCAGTTGATTTTGGTTACATCATATGGCTTCACCTGTGTTTATTTCACATCTTCTGGATTATATTTTGATGTAATGATATTGGTGACAAGGTGTGTGTGTGTGTGTGTGTGTGTGTGTGTGTGTGTGTGTGTGTGGTGTGTGTTTGTATGTGTTCTTGTATTCCACTGTCTAGGGACTACTTTTTAGGCTACTTGCATACCTCTCCATGGTTCTGAAAGACCTTGAGCAGCTGTGACCCGAGTTTTAAAAGAATTGTGAACTTGGAGTCAAGTATCAGACTAAACGTCTTCTTTTAACTTGACTAGTAGAGGGCATTTAAAGATTCCCTTAGACAACTTGATATAGATGCGAATATAAAAATGTGTTGGAAAGGCATCAGATGAAGTAAACAAGAAGACTTTCTTACCATACCTTTGAAGGACATGTTAGACTGTGAAGAAACTTCAGGTGAATCTGATACTTAGGTATACTCCAAAGAACTTAGCATCCAGTGGTCAGTCTGTGGATACCATAAAAGTCATGAAGATGAGCTCCTCATGAAGAATCGTAAAGTTTCCACTGCACTGGATTCAATGTATGTGGGCCTCTATAGTTCAGAAATCCCTCTGGGAATCCCAACTCTGTTGTGGAAACTCTAAATGTTACCCAACCCCAAAAACTTTCCTAAGAAGAAGTCTTGAGTCTTTTCTAAAAGTTTTAATCTACAGAAACAGTTCCCTACTTTGGATTTCCTATTCATTTTTTCAGGCTAGAGAATGCTTTATACTGACCCTCTCTCACACATACACATTCATCTATATCTAACCGTTTTGTAAAAATAATTTATTGCTTGTTCCATTTAGATGGATATAATTTCATTAAAAATTCTTTATTGAAACAAACATCTCATCTTGACTTGGAATCCCCTATATTTGAGGTTAAATATAATTTTATCCATTGATTGATAATTTATATTTATCTGGAAAGAACCTGTTCAAAATCATCTGATTTCTTCTTGCAAAGGAATGTACCTCAGAATCATAATAATATAAGCAACTAGAGAGAAATAGTTAGTGAAAATAAAACAGGCAGAGCCACTTCCTTCACGAATCCTCATTCACAATGATTACTAAACTTCTCCATAATTTATACAGAAAAATTATCATCTGAAGGATAAACTCATTTTAACTGTTTTTTTAATAGCAATTTTTATATCAGCATTTTCTCAAATTGTAGTTCAAGTTCAGGGTAGGGTTGTATGTAGTTTTAAATTCTTCTTCATATAGCTATGTAAGAGATTACATTAACCAAATAGTATAAATTGAACTATTATTAAATAATCATAACAAACCAGATTTTCTTTTTAAAAAGACAAGACAAAACATAATAGAAATATGGTATCCTTAGATCTTTTTGGGGGGAGGGAATGCTCATGAATATAAATTCTAGTACGTCAAACTGATTTGTCAAATTTCTTTCAGCAATGGACAGTTCACCTTACGAAAGGCGTAGCACACTACTTCCTTAACCTAGATCCCCCAAACACATTATCTTCAGTATATAGATTGTCTATAAATAAAATTACCTGTTGTGACTGAGAAAAAACTCAGAGATTAATAGTTCTTGTTGAAGTGTCCTGAGGACTGAGTTTTGGATCCCAGCACCATATTGAGCAACTCACAAATACCTGTAATGTTTTCTCTAAGGGATGTGACACCTTCTCAGCAGGCACACAACACACACAGACACACACAGACACACACACACACATTTATATACAAAAATAAATAACTAAATATTTTAAAATAAAGTTGAAATAAGAAACTTACTTATGGATTGCAACATGCAGAACAATTAGTAGCCCCTATTTCCTTCCTTTTTACATTTTAAACTCCGTATCTACTCCTCTGTGCAAACTGCTTCTTTGGAAAGAGCATCTAGTCTTCTTGTCATTGATTTTTCAACTTTTACCCTTCACATCTTTGCATTTGCCTCCCACATAGCCTCTGAATGTAAACAACTGAATAGGTGGAAAGGTCAAACAAAGACAGTCAGGAGTCCATGTCTCTTAAATGAAATGTGTATTTCTGGTCTTTTCATGATGATATAACTTGTCAAAGTCAATGTGCAGATCCAGCCAAAAATGACCTCATGAGCTTATGGGCCAAAGAAGGATGTGAGAGGAATGTAAGCAGCAGAGATGTGCTGAACATTGCTGGTGCTCTAAACAGATAGAATCTGGAAGTTCATCCAGAGGATGAGCAATGAAGCACTACTGATTGCAGCTCATTCCTATTTCTCAACTTGAGGTCCAGAGCCATGGGAAAATATTCTCAATCAGAAACTAAATTGATGCTAGGTGTTTTCTCATAGCAATGTCAATCATAATTCAGTTAAGCATTCTGTTTTTGTGATATGGCTTGACTATTCTTTCTCCTACCCTCTTTTGTTTCTCACATAGATGATGATATAAATTATTTATTTGAGAATGAAAAACTCAATAGTCATTCAAACTATATGTGTATCTTTATTTATATTCTAAGATGATTAGTGTACTCAGTATTTTATCCAATTAGATTGATTGTTTTTTAGAATAGTTTTTACTATAGAGCTTTGTCTTGCCTGAAGCATGATTTGTGATGCAGGACAGGATAGTGTCAGACTTACAAGTCATTTGTCTCTCTTTCCTGAGTGCTGAGACCATAATGTGTGCCTCCAAATGCAACAATTATATGATACAAAAAAAACATTTAAAATCTGTACATTTTATTTCTGGGCCAGGAGTTTACTAACATATGGCAGTGTAATTTCTTTAAGATTAAAATCACTATTGCAATTATAAAAGAAGTAACTACCAATACACTGGGGGAGTGAGATGAGTCAGTAGGTAAAGGATGCTTACTGCTCAATTCTGGTGACATGAGTTCAATCCTGGTGAAAAACATAAAGTTAGAAGGAAATGATGTATTCTATACAGCTATCCTATAACTTACACACACACACACACACACACACACACACACACACATACATACACACACCATGCTATGTGTGCTTCCCATCATATGCACATAAATAAAACAATAGTAAACATACAAAATTAGAAAAGGAAAGCACGATTGGTCTTAGCTACATATTTGAGATTGGAGACCCCTGTGCTCTTGAGAGCCTGTATCCTTCTCTTGTCTAATGCATCAAGGCTCTTTTCTCCATGCTTAACTCATAGACATTTAGAATATATGACTTCGGATCTTTTCATTTCATTATCAATAGCACTTCTACCAGCTTCTCGAACGGAAAAGTAGCAGGAGACTGTCCACCTTACGTGGTTAGTCTGGTTGAACCAGAGGAGGGCATGCTGTGAGAGATTTTTCAGGTGAGAGATTTTTGGGGTGATGTAAGAAGAGACTGAAATTGTATTGCTACAAGAAAAATACTAACTTCCTCAACCTGTCCAGTGTGTGTTGTTCTTCAAGACTTGATTGTGAAACAGGAACCTGGCTGTCCTCCATAGAGATGAGAACAGTGAAGGCTGGTGAGAAGCATCAGCTAGACTTCTAGCAGGCCATCCATTGGCACTACATGTCACAACCCACGGAGATGGCCATGAAAGCCTTCTGCAATTTCTTTCTCTTCAAGGATCAATGAATATAGTTTTTGTTTTTATTTTTCAGATTATGGTCTCCTGATTCTTCCATGGAGATCAGGATGTGATTTAGACTACAAGGCATGAAGGATCCCAAGGGGAACCAATAAGAATCTTATTAAGCTCCCATATTTTTAGTAAGAGGAACTATTTGCTAATGTAGATGAGGTATTCTGTAAAGTCCTTATGTCTTTTTGGTCTAAGACTATCCTTATGATGGTCTCTGCTGATTCTGGAAAGACTTCTGTATGCTCATAACCTTTAGAGAGAGGTCCAGGTAGTCTAGTCATGGCTGAGATACCTACACTCTGGTAAAGCAGCTCCCAGGAAATCTAGTTACTTAATTCATATCATAATTTCCTTTTTGTAAGGTTAGTGCCACATTTCTAGTTGACTCGATATGACATTCTCGGAATTTGGTTTTCCGTTATCAGAGTTTCCGTGTCCCTCATATTTCCCAATAACCTGAACTTAGATAAAGAGCACTAAAAGAAACACAAGATAAAAGTACTGGTTCAGGAATACTGGACATTGTGTTTTAGAACAAGTGCATGATGTTTCTGCTCTGTCAGAGCTCTGTGATGTGAGGGGAAGAAAAGCCGTTCTCCCAAGTGCAGCCTATCATAGATACTATGCAGATTAGACTGTGGATATCAATCAAAAACATTCTTTACAGAGAATCCATGTCTAAAGGAAGTGGTAACTGCTATATTATTGTATCAAAATAACTTTGGATGTATTATTGTATAAAAATCACTTTGGATGCAGACTAATACTTATGAATGTATCAAAAGGATGTAGTAGAGAAATTCGACATCTTGGATGTATACTTAAGACTACAGTTGCTTCTGGCCACTCACTTAAATGAGGGGGGTCCTGTGGGTCTCTGTCTGTGAAGTGAGTATAAATTACTACTTTATAGTTTTATTTCAGTGTCTGGAAAGCAGAAAACATGCCTGAATACTGCCTCCAGGACCTCATCCGCAGTGTGCACACAGATGGTGGTCGTTGTTATTTGTTTTGCTATAGAATTCTGCAGCAGAAGCATATTTAGGGGTTTTCTCACAGCAATGCACATTCCATCTGAACGCTGGCAAGTTTTGGAAAGTTTATTTATTTTTTTCAGCTAGCAGCTCACAGAGAAATGTTCTACACTGTGGGCCGTGTACTTTTCTCTACTTCATTTTCTTTCTCAGTCTCTTTCCCTGTAGATTTCTACTTTCTGCTTCTTCCTATTCTTTCTCCACTTTTACATTTGCCTTGCCACAGCCATCTTCTACCCTCACCTGCTCAGTGCTGAATCTCCACCCATCTAGGGACTTCAGCATCTCTTAGGACTGTGATAATAGTTCCTAGGATTATATGAGGATCATCAAGAGTGTAAACCTAGCATCTGACCACACATACCAATGTTTCAATCCCAACAGTGTCTTAACTCCAAATGGGAGAAGAAAATTAATTATATGTCAACAGTGGAATCATAACTTGACTGCTTGTTCCTACAACAAATTCCACTGCCATACAACTTTTGACAAAGTCCATAGCAAGTAGGTTTAGAAATGAAAAGTGTGTACATTATACTCAATAAGCCCTTGGTGAAAAAAAGGGTGGGCCAGTGATCTCAGATCCTCATTTTCAAGTCATGAGTGTGTGTGAACATATGTACAAGCATGCAACTGAGAGAGTAGACCACATATCATTGTGCCTTTTACATCAGGATGTTAGTAGCATATTTCTACAGCAACTTCTTTTATAGCAAGCAGTATGTGTTTTGAAAATGCCAAAAATATTAAAATGTATTTGAGAATGATAGTACATTTAAAATATTTTTTCCTTGCACTGTATATGGTATTTTCTGGTCAGACACGTTGACATTCTAAGCTAATATACAGATATAACTCCAATGTATCCACCTTAGAAACCATAGTGTGATATGTGAAAAACTAGACATAGTTTTCTCCTATCATAATTTCAGCTTATCAATGAACATGTGCTTCTTCAGTTTTAAAATGCTATTCCGTGTTGCTTCCTCTTCAATATGCTCATCACTTCACTCGGTCCTTAGTCCTCTGCGGATTGACAATTGTGCTATGATTTTCCCATGGAAACAGCCCTGGCTACAAAGCATTTATGTTATACCTTCAGCCATGTAACTTGCTAGGTTCCTTTTTGATGACACTTAGGGTGCTATAAAAATACCCTACATTATGTAATCAAGAGTGTTTGACAGTGATTTATGCATTTGTAACACCTTAAAACTTTGCCATTAACAAGTGTCATCCACGTCAAAACATAACAGGTAATTGCTTTGTGGAACGAGATGTTACCCCAGTTAATTCCTTAGCAGTGTAGGTAACTTCCTGTAGAAAAGAAATTGCCTGCCATTGCGAATGAGAGCATTTCTCATGCTCATCAGTGCATAATCTCAGTCTTAATGAGGTCCCAATCACATTTGGCTGTCATGGCTTTTAAGTCTCTCGCAGGTCTGTTAGTTGGTTCTATTAATTAGTATGCATATTTCTAGGATCCTAAAATAGAAATAATATTAAGCAGAAGATTTTAAGATGCTTTCTTGAGACCCTTTTTGGTTTTTGCACTATTTACAGGCTAAAGCAACTTAAGCACTACAGGAACAATTCTCTCTTCTGAAAGGATAATAAATGTCCTGCAGATTCCCAGCCTGTTCCTAAGAGTACCCTGTTAACAGTTTCTATTGCCTTTCAGTTTTACTACAAATTAAAAAATGGAATAAAGATCTAATACAAACACCTTTCCTATACTGATGAACAATCAATGAGATTGCAGATATAGCTAACTGGCATTGATGAACTAAATCCACTCTCCTGGACGTGTTCCAGCATTAAACCCAGGTTTAGGATGATAGGAGAATTTAGTACTAGACTTAATAGGCACTGGTAGTCAGTGCTGATCAAAGGATACAGTTCTGGCTTTTCAGGAACCATGATGTGTGGAACAGAAAGCCAGTCCACCTGGAAGACCACATAGTTGTAAGGTCTGACTCACAGTTCTTATGCCCCCAGGGACATATTTCCCTTTTAAAATTGTTATGCAGAAAGTATATATATTAAATATGTGCTGGAGGCATTTCACTGTAGGACATGTCTCAATGGTGTCCTTCAATAGGTCACCAATGTGACCTGTCTGTACATTCCCTGAAGTAACTGAGTGACTGTAGAGCTTACTTCCATCTGAGTCATATAAACATTGCAGACCTTAGAGTCAGCTCATCTTTATTTAAAACAAATATCAGTGTTTCTGTCTCAAATAGTCTCAAATGTCTTTCAAATATAAATGTGTTGTATATTTCAGTGGTTCTAAATAGCACTCAATGACTCACACCTTTTACTACTACATTGGTTTCTACCTAGTAACAATGTCAATAAAGCAGACAGGAGGAATTAAAGTAACAAACTAGATGATATCATTTGATAGTGATGACTTTCTCTGCAAAACTAGCTTTATTTTGTTTTTCAATCCAACACACAATAAGGTTCTAGGATATATCAGTAATCTCTCTCTCTCTCTCTCTCTCTCTCTCTCTCTCTCTCTCTGTATGTTTATAATTTAAAAGAAGTAATAGTTATGATCCTTTATGCTCACTCCTTTGTATTGGGAGGGTTTTGTATAATATAATTGTGTTTTCTATTGCCAGTATTCTATGATAATATATATGAGTGGAATCAACTTTAGTCTAGAAATTGAAAGTAACCCTAGGCACAGTGCACATTCATGTTCACATTGCAAATTTAAAATGCTATTTTACTATCTTTATTACATAGTTAGTATATCTTTTAAAAGGTGTGTGGATGGGCTCAAGTCCTTTAGAAGGACTAGCTTAGAAATAAATTTAATGAAATAACACAGATAAAACAACCTTAAGAACTGCACACTGTTGAACAAATCCCCAAGGCATGGGCATCTCACCTTCTCTAGCTGGTGAAGGACTCACTCATGTGTCACAATGCCTTGGACCTATTGCTAGTAGAACATTTTCCTCCATTCTGAAAATTTTATTGGGACTCTTTCCTTGCCACACTATCTTGCTATTTGAGTAATCACACGCAAATTCTGAGTTCCATGGCTAATGGCTATGACACTTTTTTTTTTTCAACACAAAATTAAAGACACTCACTTAAATGTAGATGAAGAAACTCAATACATTTTGCAAATGTATAGAAAGATTTGGCTGTGTCATGTGTATATTGTATACAACATATATGTTGTTTGCATTTTAAATGATTCAGAAGCTAGCAGCCTCCTATGATGGTGTCTATCATATGCAATTACATTAGATCACACAAATACTCCCAAGTCTTGGATGTAATCTGGCCTGATCAAAGGTGTCCTGTCACTAAATTCCTTGTGAATAACCCATGTTTTCAACACATTAATACATTAAAAATGTTCAAATGTATCATTGGAAAAATACATCAGTGTAGATATTTTCCTATGGTTTACTCAGAGCAGTAAACACAATAATTTAAGAAACAAACTGAACCAAGAATAAAGACCAAATTTTAACAAAGAAGTATTTAATTTAAACACAGGTCATTTAAGTGGATTTACTGGAATTAGGAAATCAGTTTAAAGTAAAAGTTATGCATTGAATGCTATGAAAATAAAAATAGTTTCACATACACAGTGCATAAAATTTCCTTTAATGGATCTGAAATTTGAATTACAGAGAAATAAAGAAATAAAACAACTTCAAATCATAATTCTACCACTAAATACTGATTAATAATGTGTGAAGAGGCAGCCAGAAACTTTTCTAAGGGCTGGCGGTGGGAGCATGATACAGTTCCATGGGTGAAGGAGCTCACCACTAAGTCTGAGAATCGATTGTTGACTCCCCGACCCACTGGAAGAAGAGAAATAACTTCTTCAAGCTGTCCTGTAATATCCAAGTGCATTTAGTAGCATGTATGTATGTGTACACAGATACAGTAATACATACACAGTTTACTAAAGTGTAATAAAATTAAAAGATAATTGGGAGGGTATAGAATTTTTCTTAGGCAGATTAAAGTACATTCTATATGTTTTTTCATGATCAGTCTCATTAGCAACACTGATATATTTTCCAGCTTTGTCAATGTATCCATTTTGGTTCTCAAAGGAAATTTGGGAAGTCTGAGAGATCAAGAATGAGTTTGCTTTGTGTAAGGTGGTAATAAAGAATAAGGGTTGTGTTTCTGGGTAAAACAAGGGGTTATTTTCTAAAACGAAATTATGGCATATACAGTATACATATCAAACAAGAGAAAGTCATGCTTAAAGGAACTGGAGGCCACGCCCATGCAGATGTCCAGGTGGGGTCAAAGCCCTAGAAGAGGTGGTAATTACAAGGCTAGAGTTGAGAAAGCCCAGAGGGAGAGAGAAGGCCTTACTAACCCACTAGAGTCTGAGTCTTCTGGCTTACGGGAGAGTATAAATTTGATGAGCTAGATTTCAGGATTCTCTAAATGTCTAGCTTATCTACGTTCATATTTTAAAACCCCAGAATCACGGAAATGGAAATTGCTTTTAGTTGCATTGTGGGGTATTAAAAATGGAAAAGATTCATACTAATTTGTATTGTCATGGTGATTTCAAACACTCAAGTCAGTTAGAAGTATCATTCCATTGTATTTCATATTAGAAGTGATTTTTTTGCACTTAGAAAATTGGACAATCACCATGTAATCTTCGCACAAACACATCATGCACATTTATTTGTAATGGAAAACAGAGTAATAAAATCAGCTATTCAGTGTATGAATATTGCATTTTTTGAAACATTTTGAGATGTATCAAAATAAAACTGATTACATCAATAGGATTTTACACTTTACTAATGGAATCAATTACAACTATGTGAATTTTCATGTTTGAAAGTGGAATGGATTTAGTGTCATCTCTTTTTTGGTGATTGTTCCTTATCACCATTTTGACAGTAAGCCTTATAATGGTCAATCTACAAACAGTTTTCTTTAGGAGAGAGCTACACAGATGTATTAACATTACCATCCAAATGATGAGTGACCACATTTGTTATTAGTAAATGGGAATTTTGCTATTGTTCACACTTCTCCTGCAATCTCATCATTTTAAATATATTCTTTACATAATTACATAAAGACAAATTTAATCTTAATGTGTCAGAAAGTATTATCATTTTTTGCAAGCAGTACTTGAAGGTTAATAATGTCTGGGAATATGAAGTGTTTTTGACTGTAAGATTAGCCTCCTTATTTGAAAAAGGCTTTAAACTTTATTTCAAAGGAGATTTCACGCCCCATGAAATTTAAACTATGACATTTAGAAAAACATTTGCTTTACTATAAAGCACTGAAAAATTATAGTGCAAATGCTTCTTGTTCCTATCCATCAAGACTGTTGTTGGAAATGTAAAGGGATTATTTTCTTAGGTAAAAATTATGTGATGTGCTGGAAAAATGAATACCTCCAACTGTTCATCTTGAAGTCAGGTAATTACTGCTTCAATTATGTTATAGGATGTTTTGAAATTAGGTCTTGTATTTGGTTTCTGAAGAGTTTATGTTTAGATAAACTGTTGTTCTTTGAATTTTCCAGTCCTAGACTTGATGAAGTGATTTGCATGCTTTAAACATAAGTTTAAGGAAATCTTTAAAAAATTCTTTTAATAGCACTTCCCTGTGAGAAAGTAATACTCAAAGACAGTAATGCATAAAAATGTCATTTTAAATACAAAGATGGAAAATTGACTTATTACATATTTTTGTATATTCTGACAAGAATTCACCTTTGGTTTGATTGCTATATTTTTAATATATTGTAATATCAGAATGAAGAAACCAATATAGATTCTTATAGAATTAACAACATGATCTAGGAGATTTTTGTGCTTGAGTTTTGGCTCGCATTCATATATACCTGCAATTACACTTAAATATCTATTTTGCTTAATCGACTTAATCATTCAGTGCTTCTAGAAGCTACAAAAAGATGTAAGCCATATTCATAATAGTAAAAACCCTGTCACTTGGCACTGATAGGTTAGTTAGTGGTAGAAATGATGTGAATTTTATGTGTTTTGTTTCCAAGTAAGCTCTATGTTTTACAAAAGTGATGAATGTTCAGATTTAATGTGTAAAAATTGTGACCTTCATGCAAATGAGCTGCCTTATATGCTTTCTCTTCTACCTCAAGGCTCAGGGAACATCATGGAATAGTGGTAGAAATGATGTAAGAACGAGCTCTTCCTAAGGGTCCCCAGGTTCCATCCACTTTTTGGATATGGGTCTCTGCGTCTGTCTGAGTCAAGGGCTGGGTGGAGCCTCTCAGTGGATAGCCATACTAGGCTCCCATCGCAAGCATAAGAGAGTATCATTTCTAGTGTCAGGGATTGGTGCTTGCCTGTGGGATGGTCTCTGGTTGGGCTGGTTATTGCTTGGCCATTTCCCCAGTCTCTGATTTTTTTTTTGTTATTTAAGTTATAATATTCTTAATCATTTTCTCCTTCCTCTTAACCTCAAACCCTCTCATGTACCTCTCCTTGCTCTCTCTCAAATTCATGGACTCCTTATCTTTCCACCCTTCAACCCCCTCCCCACTATATGCCTCTCCCTACTCTCCTTCAAATGTTTCTTTCTTTTTCATCAATTGTTCTTGAGTGTATACATGTATTTGTGTATAATACATTCATATACATATATATATATATATATATATATATATATATATATATATATATATACTAGGTTCAGCTCATATAATGTTGCTTGTATATGGGCCCACAGTTTGCCTCTGGACAACCAGTTGATGTGCTGTTCCCTAGGAGTGGAGCAGCTCTCCCAGTTCAAGCTTTGCTCAGTTGCCTTTACTTTTTCTTCTCCCTATGCTGTTTGCCATGCTTTCTGGTATTCTTTGCAGAACTCATATTTGGCTGGTCCTGTTGGTGAGACTTTATGTGGAAATCTTTTGATGTTATTAGAAGACACATTCTAGTAGCAAAGTCCTCGATCCTCTGGCTCCTACCCTATTCGTACCCCATCTGTTGCTTTTAAACACCACAACCATTAAAGAACTAAATGTCAGGCCACATGGATTTTGGCACATTACCTTTTGCAGCCTCTGAAATAGAAAAGAGCACACACACTGGCACGTTGTATTCCGTCCTAAAATGTAAAGTGTATGACTGTTTGAAGGACAATGAAATTATAAGGCCAATGGGCTTTTCTAATGTTTGAACGTTAAAACCTCATGAAGGGTCATGATGCATCAATTTTACATTTTCTGTGTCTGCCTCCATTAAGTCTGGGTGCATGGCAAAAAGACTATGTGAATTCTTGGAATAAAATTTTTGTCTATTGATTTATTATTTAAAACATATTTATTATATTTTACATTAAAATATAATTATATTCCCTCTTTCTTTGCCCCCAAATCCTCCTCATCTGTCCCTTCCTTCATACCCACCCACCTTCTCCATGTCTCACTCTCAAAAAGTTCATTTTTGTTCTATGTATATGATTTCAGGACTGAATGCCTTACCGACCCTGGTTAACTGCCTAGGCTTTTAATTACTCCAGGAAAAAGGACCAGTATAGCAGCCCCATGCTGAATACTATGCAGAGATGGTGATCCGAGCTTCAGTGGATAGATTTACAATATAACTCATGTGCTAAAGGAACGTTGTTGAAGAAAACATAACAATGATTCTAAAAATCAAAGAAGCAGGCAGTGTGATGTCTCTTAATAATGGCTGTCAAAAAAGACATACATAATGAAAATATTAATAGACATGCTATTGTGAAGGGGCTAGTCTCACAGGGTACAAACCCATAGACAAAGAACTACAGACAACTAATGATTGCTTTGAGAGGGAGACAGGGATAGAGGTAGGGTGAAGGTGGGTGGAATGGAGCAAGGGAGGATTTGGCTGGAGGAATGTTAAGGGGAAATGGTATAATTATATTCTTAACTAAAAATGAATTTAAAAATTGATTATTAGTTGTCTATTGTTCTTTGTCTGGTGGTGGACTCCTGGGGTTTTTTACTCTGTATTAGCATTTTTGTGAACATTACCATTTAACTTTTCTTATATTAGGAAGAATTCTCTAGGATTTACTACATAAAATACATAAATTTTTATCAGTGGCTACAGGCTTTCAATCTTTTTTCCCTTACTTTGAGTATAATTTCTCAAATGCTTTTACTAGATTCCATTTTGCAATGGCACGCTATAATAATAAAATGAAAATGATAGTAGTGACTAACAATTACTGAAATGATTAATAGGAATTAATACTGTCCTAAGGGCCTGAATACCAGTTAACATTTATCACTTTCTCTCAAAACCTTTCCATAGATCACCAAAATTTAGTTACTCTTTCATGGATGCCAAGCTCCTAAAAGCAAGACTGAGATTTAAACCCAAGAAACCTAAAGCAATAATTCTAAAATCTAGTTGAGAGTGTGGTCACCCTGAGTTGGAGTTTAGTTTAAGATTCTCCATTCAAACAAGTTGTCAAGCAAATCTGATAGTCCCTAGTATCTAGACACTGCGTATATAGGCATTCCATTTCCACAGGACCTGCGTCCCAAAGTACAGTGCTGCATACCTTCCTGCAGTATCACCAAATCCTGTTATCAAGCCGGAGGCATGGGCTATCACGGGCTCTGTTTTTAGGTGTGATAATGAGAAAAACTAACCAATTTACCCTAAAAGATAATAAATTGCAAAATGAGAATTTGAAAGCACATTCCTCCACCTTTATCTAATTTTTGAAAGAGAGAGAAAGAGATAGATAGACAGATGGATAGATAGCCCAATAGTATGGCACGATAAGTTGTTTAAAAATCCTCTAATCTAATTGAAATCCTCCATGTGTGGGATACATATTTCTGTCTAGACCTGAACTCATAGGTGTTTGTATTATAGATTCAAATCCATAGAGGCCGAAATAATTTATTGATTGCATTTTAAAATTATTATTTAGGTTTCATGAGACATTTTTCTTTAGTCAGGTTGGTCCTTAGCTCATTGTGAAGCCAAGCATGATCGTGAACTCCATGTTTTAGCTCCTTTCTTTTTGCCTACTGAGTGAGAGGATTATTATGGTCATGAGCCACTATTCCTGATTTTGTTATTATTATTTTTATTTTTGAGAATGTCATACATGCATATAATTAAATATGATAATTTTTGTCCAATTTACATGTTTCAACTACCTCCATAGCGTCTCCAACAAGTGCCCCTGGCAACTTCAAATTTTGTTGTATTCATTTTTGATAATTGACTAAGTCCTGTTCAAGATGACCATGTGTTCATGGATATCTATAAGTTTTAGAAATTCATTAAGAATTAAACTTTTATCATTAGTGGGTATTTGTTTGTACAGTACACACATATATTTGTGTGTGTGTGCATGTGTGTGTCTGTGTGTGTGTACGCACATGCCCACCCATGTGTGCATGTGCACATGAGGTTAGTGAGCACATGCCATGGCACTCAGGTTGATGTCAGTGAACAATTTTCTGTAATTTGCTCTTCTTTTCCTATCTTTTTGATTCTAGAGATGAAACTCAGCCACTGGACTCAATCACTTATGACACAACTTAACCACTGGACTAACTTAACAAGCTCAACATTCAGATTTTTTGAGGCCTTGTTTTTTAGTAATCCTTTAATAAAGTGAGTGTTTTAAGTTCAAAATTAGTAAAAGATTAACAATGGTGGGAAAGTTATGTTTTACTTCATCTTTCTATTTGAACAATTTAGGTATATTTAAGTTTCTAGGCTCACAGTGGGAAAACAGCATCAAGAGATTGCGGACTTTGGGAAGACCCTGCATCCCAATTCTTGCATACATCATTTTTTCCTGTAAACTTAGCTCCTCATATGGGTTTTAGGGCATCCCAAAACACTCAGAGGCATCAAAGCTTCCGTATTTATCACTTCTTTCTCTCAGTCTTCAATTTTTAAAACTACAGTGTTACTTTTAGATCAAAGCATTCTTTTGGGTAGTCATCCAGGAAAGAGATCTGATATGATGGGAGAATTTTAATATGTAAGGATTGTCTTTTGTGGATCAATGCTGATACTGTGGAGACCCAAAGATGGAAAAGTTGTTTAGGAGTTTTGACATTTTTCTTGTATTTGGAGGTCAAATGATACAACTGACATTAACAGTAAAGTGTGCTTACATAGGTTAACTCATATGCTTAGATTTATAAATATAGCACCAAAGTAGACTAATTTGTCTCTACTGTTTGGCATCAAATGGTTTATGCATTAAGGCTAGGATGAGCTTAGGGCTAAAGGGATGTGCTACTGCCATTATCCTTTCTCTTTGAAGAATCTTTGGAAATGAGCTCATTGTAGGAAAAAGTAAATGTCCCACCACATTTTTTACAATGTTTCAGTGCTACTGAAATCATTTATTAGAATTTATTTTAAAAAAACTCAAATATTTTTAGTATACTTTCCTTCCTTAGAAATAATATTTAGGATATTTTTTGATTTTATAAATGATTCACTTTTCCTATACTATTGAGGTCCAACCTCAACACGAGGGAGGTCCTGAGAAAGGGAAGAATGGGAGCAGCACTGATTTAATAATGACTCAGAGTCAGTAGTGAATGCAAGCTGCCAGCTCATGCGTTCTCTTATTACTCAATCGATCTGATCTGAAAGACGGATTCCAGTCTTTTATTTACTAAGGATACATCATCAAGGCTTTGACCATTGTTAATAATTTCTTTGGAATTCTTACATTTACATAAACTTTATAAATCTCTGATCATTAATCCCATCCCCTGCTTCCTTCAAACAGAAACTAAACACAAAGCAAAAGCACATTTCCTTATACTTTTTGCACAGCCTGTTCTTCACGAGTAGCTGGGCACAGCTCTAGGAGTTTCCTGGTACAGCAGACAGCAGTCTTTAGTAACTCTTTTCATGTCAGAACAGAAAAGTGACAGACTATTAAGGTTAACATAATTTCTTACAAAGTTTTAAAGTTTATGCAAGCAAAGCAGCTAGCTCTCTCTCATATCTCTAGGCATTGTCACCAATCCTTTAAGTAGGTAGGAGAACAAAGTACTAACTTTGTATATGCTTGCACATCATCTTTTTACTCTCTAATCTGTATTTCCTATCCTAGCAATTTCATAGCTTTATGTACTATCCTTCTAATATTATTTATTTCTAGATCATATGCAAGCCTTCCTCCTATAAGATAAACCCATCTATCATTTGTTTGTTTTTTTTATAGACTCCAACTTTTCTTACACATGCCTTATTTTCTTGAGAACTTTGATTCTCTGTTTGATAGGATCAGATGGTCCATATATCATATAATTTCAAGTTCAAGCCTAAGTCTTGCAATGAGCAGTTTCTACAAAGGGCCATACAGGCTTTTATGACCTCTGTGGCCAAACAGAAGGCTTGTTCCTTGTCCCCCACAGCCTTATGTCCATCTCTATTCCTTATTCCTGAGAACTGCATCTGTTTCATTTATTCTGGAGTGATTGGCTCTAATTATTGGGAGAAGTATATTCCCTAGAAAGAGATATTGAAAGAAAAACACATAGATGAGACACCATATCAGTATCAGGCCAACAGCAGTCATCAGCTCACGTGGGGATCAAGGCCTGGCAATACTTCAAGGTCAGGAATTGTGTCACACTGTTATCCAACCGTGCCTGATCCAGCAATATAGACTCAATTTAAAGTTATGCAATAAAAATTTAAACTGAAAGAAATTCTAATTCATTGCAATAGTTCCTAAGACATGCCCACTTTACCATCACATGTGGTAAGTGGGCAGGGACTCTTGGATGAGATTACTCTTGGAAGTGGACGGATAACATCACCCTTCCCATTCAAGTGGCAAGGAGATTTCTTTGCAGGGACCAGAAGAGGTCAGTAAGACATTAGAGATCCTACCTTTGGAAATGTCTGAGACATTTCATATCTGAAAGCACATTTCTTTGTTTGGCCTTGCATTTGCCAAGCAGAAATGGCAAGTGTAGGTGGTGAAAAAGAGGACATGGACATGGCAATTCTCAGGACAATCTACCCAGCAAACTTTCACCATAGAAATCTTTTCTGAGCAATATACAGCATCCAACACAGGTGCTTTATGTGAAGAGAATCATAAATGGACTGGTATCCTTCTTAGTGATCTCATAGCCTGCCCTTAAATTTTTCTTTTTCTCAATTTTGAGTTCAAGGACCATTTTAAAGTTCATATATAAGAATCTTGTAAAATAAGTTCATCTCTTATGGAATTATCAACTAGTGCCAATATCCTAAAACATTATTCCATTGCTTACTTATAGTACATTATTAACAGTTATTTTCTGAACTTCTTAAAAGCTTGTATCTTATTGTTGTTGTTGTTGGTTTTCATCTTTCTTTTTTTTTTTTTATAAATGCTCTCATAAATTATATCCTGATGTCAGTTTCCCCTCCCTTCCATCTCCTGTGTCTCTTCACTCAACTCTTTCCTCCAGACCCACCTTACCCCAGTGTTTCCCTTCAGAAGAGAGCAGGGCTCCCAGGGACATGAATCAAACAGGGCATAACAAGCCACAATATGAGCAGTGCATACATCATTACGTCAATGCTGGGCAAGGTAACCCAGTAGAAAAAAGAGGGTCCCACAAGTAGACAAAGAGTCAGTGATAGCCCCTGCTTTCACTGTTAAGATTGCCACAAGAATACCAAGCTTCTCAGGCATAACATATATTCAAAGGATCTACAGGCTCTCTGGTCTGTGTGAGTCCCCATGAGTCCCAGGCATTTGATTCTGAACCAAGTTCTACTAGTATGTCCCCAACACGGCTAGTTCCTCTGATCCTTCTTCTGGCTCCTCTATGGGACTCTTGGAGCTCCTCCTAAAGTTTGACTGTGGGACTGTGCATCTACTCCCATCAGTTGCTGGATAAATTCTCTCTGGTCTCTTTGCTGATGATTTCAGTAAGCTCTGGTCCCAGAACACTCTGCATGCAGGATAGATAGTAAGCTGAAAGTTTGAGGCTGGGTTGGTCTCTCAATTCCTCCACTTGTGGTCTTGCCTGGTTATAAAAGATGGTCAGTTCAGGCCCTGTGTTCCGCATTACCAGGAGCGTTTACTAGGGATACTCTCCTGGAATCCATGGAGTTTCATTGCTCTAGGTTTCCACATATTCCCATTTTTTTCTTAGTATTTTCTCCCTCCTCCCCTGCACGTGAGGAGTGGAGGCGTGTTCCCCTTGTTCCACCTACTCACCAGCATAAGATGTCACTTTTATTTTTAATCCTAGTCATTCTGACATGTATAAGATGGGATCTCAGAGTAATTTTCATTTGCATTTCCCTGAAATCTAAGGATGCTGAACATTTCTTTATGTGTTTCTCAGCCATTTGTGAATTTTCTGTTGAGATCATTACCCTATTTTCTAATTGGATTATTTAGTTTGTTGATGTCTACTTTCTTAAGTTCTGCATATATTTTGGATATTAGCCCTCTGTCAGAGTTGGAGGTTGTGAAATATTTGTACTGTGGAGGATCGTTTCCATTGCTCATTAATTTTGAGTTTTATTTTACTTCAGGTCACAATTTCACTATGAAATCCAGGCTGTCCTCATCATTGAAGTGGTCCATCTGTCTTAGCCTCTGTGTGCTGAGATTGCAGGTATCGCATCTCTCTGAGTTTATTCCCATTGCTGGATTTGCCTTTCTGTTTTTTGTTTTGTCAGCCTATAGATATTTACTATTTCAGTTTTTTCAATAAACCATCATTTACTTCTGTTGGCTATTTTGTGACTTACTCTTAGATTCTTCGATAGATGCTAATACAAAAAACAAAAACAAACACCCCCCCCCCAAACCAACCCCATAATCTCAATGGTTTCTTGACGAATAAGCCTGACAAGACTATGGCTATATGCCTGCATATTTTATGAGATGAGCAGCTGTAAGCCAACTCTCCCTGCTCCTAGCTCTCCTTCCTCCTAGCTCTCCCTCCTCCTCCTAGCCCTTCCTCCTCCTAGCTCTCTCTCCCTCCTTTTAGCTCTCTCTCCCTCTTCCTAGCCCTCCCTCTTCCTAGCCCTCCCTCTTCCTAGCCCTCCCTCTTCCTAGCCCTCCCTCCTCCCAGATCTCCCTCCTCCTAGCTCTCTCCCCCTCTTCCTAGCCCTCCCTCTCTCTTCCTAGCTCTCCCTCCTCCTAGCTCTCCCTTCTTCTAGCTCTCCTTCCTCCTAGCGGCAGCAGCATGGAAGATGATGTACATTACCAGGCCTTACTTGCACTTGAGTATGCAGTTGTAGTTGAGATCCTCTTACCAAGCTGTAAATACCTTTGCTGGTGGACTGGTGTCCATTTCCTCTTTTGTGTACCGGTACACATGTTAAATAATGAGAGTTCGAGTTGGTACAGGAAGTTTATTGTGTTGTAAACTAAAGCAAAAGAATCAATATTTTTAATATTGTTTTCTCCTGTCAGCCAGCTTACAAGAATGTTCGTGTTGAAATAACTGGATCATCTGTTTTCTCCCTGATTTGATGTTATTGTTTGATCAGAATGAGGTGAAAAAAAAAGTCAGTCTACAAAAAGTTCAGATGTTCACTGGATTGTGTTAGTGATTTTTGAAATTGTATCAAATTATATTACTCAGTTTTGGGTGATAGAATAAAATACCATAGAGTTGAAGAGTTTAGTAAAAGAAAGTTTTATCTCAGAGTTCAGGAAAATCTGTGTCTGTATTGCTTTCTCTTCTCATTGCTTTAACAAAATACCTGGGGGTGAAGCAAATTAGGGAAGGAAGGGAGGAAGGTTTTAATTCATTTATAGTTAAGATTATTGTTGATGATAATAGGGAAGATCAGGTGGGGATCTGAGATAGATAGTTCCACTGTTCCCACAACAGGAAGTGCAGAAAAGTGAGCCCCCCCCCAAGCCTAGCTGGCTTCCTCTTTCTTCCTCTATATCCAGGCTAGACCTGCCTGTGGGGTGCTGCACCTTGTTCAGGTTGAATCTTTCCTCTATAGTTAAACTACCTGGAAACAGACATGCACAGGGATTTGTAACCAAGGCTGTTCTAAAGAAGGCTTTCCATAGTCAAAGGCTATGGGCTCCAAGTCCCCTCAAGTTTGTACATCGATGAGGGTCTCCTCCTGAATTGCTGATGTTCCTGTTTTTGCTGAAACCCCCTTCGGCTTTTTCTCAGTGCATAAGTATAAAGGAGTCATCCCTGGTCCCCACTCCTTATAAAGTGATCAAACCCTGTTAAATTAAGTCTCTACCCTTATGATTTTTTAAATCTTAATTAGCTCTAAAAGCTTTATATCTACAAGTGGTTTCATTGCTGCTAAGGACTTCAATGCATGGATTTGGAGTGAACCATTTGTCCACAGCAGAGGTCTATTTTCCACATTATATTATTATATGATTAATACTCTGCAGATCAATGACGAAGGATGGAGGCTCCATTCAGTTATGACTATGAAAATCACCATGCTTCAGAGCTGCAGAGAAAGGGGTTGGCAGCCTTCCATTCATAAGGCTACAGCTATTGAGAGAAAAACAACCCTGAGTCAGAAGTTTGTACTACAAATATCCAGAACATAACATAGAGGAATCAGAGGTTGGGATATGTTTAGGAGTAAACACACAGACAGTAGTAATGTTACCTTTAACCAGGTGATTGTGGTGCCTGGAACTCTGAAAATATAAGAACACCTTAGTAGAATAACCCTACATGGACATTTCAAGGCACTGTGCACATACTAGGCACATTTTGCAGGAACCTTTATGGTCTCAGCTCATAAAGCCAGTATGCTCTGCTGTTAAACAGCATCATGGGTGGATAGTGGCAACATTCTGTCTTGCCAACTCAGCTATGTATGTCAGTCAAGGTGGTTACACAGTAATTTAGGTTTCTGGAAACTCTGTGATACAGTTAGAGTAAAGATAATGTTCTTTGTAACAAAACAAAAACACAACAAACACACAAACTACTGTGTTTGTGTTTTCTAAGGTCCTTAAGATGTATTGTTGGCACAATGTAGAAAAGATGTTTATTCCAAATACTCACTGTATTCAGCATGACTAACTACACCTATGAGTTCAGTTCCATTTCCCTTTTATGTAGAAAAACAAAAGCCCCAAAGTACACTAACAATGGAGAATGTGTGTCATAGATGTTTATATATTACCAGGGTTTTACTGTCAAACAAAAGTAAATACCAAAACACCATTTGGTAAGATTATGGTAACTGCAGAAGGGGAACGTGAAATGAAATCCCCTTGAATTACCATGTTAGTAATGAGTAGAGGGAGGAAATTTTGCATGAATATGGTATTTAAGAAGGTAACTAAATAATTTAACACAATGCCAAACTTCTAGGCATATGCTTTCAATTTGTTGCATGCTAATGATACAGAGAAACATTCCCTAAATATTTTTATTTTTGATAACAGCAATATTATCTAAGAAGCAATCAGTTTTCATAGTTTTTAAATAAAAAGTAAATTTTAAATAAATTGAAATGTTGCATCATAGCAATGTTAATATGTCAAAAACACAGTATTCATTATTTATGTGGTGATGGCCTCATTATATAAGTATATTTTTGCATTTATTCTGCATTAATAAGAACAGCATGAAATTAGAAGTTCTATTATTCCTATATTATACATGAGACAGTGAGTACTATGAAGGAGTAAACAATTTTTCCAAATTATAATATGTGATGATTAGCTTTAATGTCACTTGACATCACCTCTATCACCTAGAAAGAAAATTTTAATAAGTCAATATCTATATTGGGTTTCCTGGTGGACGTGCATGTAGAAAATTATCTTAGTTAAATAATTGATGCAGGAAGATTGATCCCTCTGTGGGTGGCACTACTCCCTAGGCAGTGATCCTGAACTATGCAAGAGTGGGGGGGAAATGAAGCCAAGTATACACAGGTAAGTATGGAAGCATTCCTATTTTCTCTGTACTTGACTGTAGATACAATGTGACCAGTTGATACAATGTAACCAGTTGTGGTGACCACTTTGACTTCTATCCAGAATCACAGGCCGAAGTGAGCTGCCTTCTTTCTTAAGTGGTCAGAGTATTTTATTACAACAACAAAAATGAAACTAGGACACAAACCTAGAAAGTACCTTTATACTAAACCATACAGCCTACTACTCCAGTCTCATGATGATGTTATATACTATACTACTACTAACATAATAGTAACAATACTACAAACTCCCTCCTTTCCTTAATGTAGTTACTACAACTCAGATAATCCACATATCTCCCAGCACTCTAGTGCCTTTATCACACAAATTTCTCAGTGGAAAATTCTGGTGAATCTCAGAATTTAAATGATTTGTTTACATTGCAGCCAAAAATGATGGTGCTGATTTGTAATAAGAGAATGTGGTTCTGGGATGTGTTATTAATAATTCTACTATTTAGATGGCTACTATTTTATTTATTTATTTATTTATTTATTTATTTATTTATTTTTATGTGTATGGGTGTTTCCCCTGTACCATATCTATGCCTGGAGCTTATGGAGCTGGCTAATATTTTCAAAGAGAGTTAATTTATGTTCTAGACTATGTAGTTAACGAGGAATGTTTTATTAAGCTTTTACCTTTTGAGTTTTACATTTTAAGTGCTCAAAGTAATGGAAAACATCTTTTGACAAAATCACTAGTTCATTCTCTTTTGCTAAGAATACAATACCACATTTTAGGTGTACCCAACAAGGAGGTTTATTTTGGCTTACAGTTTAGGAGATGTGAGTTTCTTGAGTCACATCTGATGCTGGAAATATCTTGAGATGACTCAGAGCATTTCAACAGACAAGAAGTCCAGGAATGTCTCTTTTCTCTTCTCTATCTGTCTCTGTTTTACCCCCTCTCTGTGTATTTCTCTAAGTTTAATTAAAACCACAGGGCTTGAATTATAGAAGCAGAAGCCTAATGATCGATTTTATCTCTAAGCACCTTTCTAAAGACTATTTTTAAATAACATAAAGTTTTCACGCTCTTAAGGCCACTTGTACAGATTATATTACGACCCATACAGCCTTTGCTGACTCTCAAACCATATTTTTCTGTGGCAATGTGCAAGCTAGAAGTTAACCTCATGAGAAATGGTGAATAAGTCTTTTTTTTTTTTTATACAATATTTCAAATAGCTTCTTATTTTATTTTATTTTATTTTATTGTGTTTTGTAGGTGATGTTTCTTGTAAGAAACATTCTTTTTTTAATTGGACATTTTCTTTATTTACATTTCAAGGGTTATCCTCTTTCCCTTTCCCAATTCCCTCCCCGAACCCCTCCCCTGCTGGAAACTCCCTGTCCTTCTCCCCCTGCTTCTATGAGGGTGTTCTCAGCTGTGACACTACCTAGAGTGACTGGGGAGAGGATCTTAGTAAGTCGTTATCTAGATAGGATTGGGCTGCGGGCATGTCCGTGGGAGATTGTCGTGATCGTTAATTGATGTAGGAAGAGCTATGCTGAGTGGGCTCAGCTCTGAGCTATAGCAGGGTAGAGAACCTGACTACTATCCTGTTAAGTAGGGAAAGATATATACATTTATTTCACTTTGTATTGTCTGTGGACATAGTGTGACTAGCTGCTCTGAGCCCTTGCCACGGTGACTTCTCTGCTATAGTGGACTGGAACCTAGAAATGTAAGCTGAATAAACCCTTTTCTACCTGGACCGCTTTTGTCAGTTTTGTTGTTGCTATATTAGCAACATAAATGAATCTAGGACAATGGTCATGTTGGTTTACTTTGAATTAGCTATTTATATAAAGAAGTCTCACAAAACCTTAACTTGGATGAAAAGATACAAATGAGACAATGTTTTAAAAACTAATTAAAAAACAAAAAAAACTAATTAAAATTATTAGAATTAACAAATGTTTAGTCTAAAAACACAAATGAAAATAGTATCAAGATTAAACATATGTACATATATTAATATTGCTTTAACTTGTATTCTGTCTTATTGACTCCTAGGTAAATCTTGAGGCTGTGTGCAAATTATTATATTTATCTTTGAGAAACCCCACAGAATCAAATGATTCCTATTAATAACATCCTTCACAAGTTGAATTAGTCTAAGTGCCTCCTGGGAAGATCCTAGCGAAGACCTACTTAGGCTGTCTGGAGCCTGGTTTCGGAGGAGCAGTGTGTGTCCTTAACTACTGAGCTATCTGTCCTCCGGCTTCTTTTTAAGTCTTTGATTTCAGAGCTGACCACTTACTGTCTGATAAACAATTGTGAGTCTCTTCTTATGGGGAAGACTATGATCCTGCTGTCAGCACTCTTTAGCTGCCTGGACTTCGATGTCTAGAGCTGAACACCCTCCCGTCCACTGATACCCCTCCTTCCTTGTTAGGATGTCTATTGGTGTCCTTCAGGTCTTGTTGGCCAGCCATTCTGACAAGACTTTATGGGCGTAGCTTCTCTGACTGAGTAGATTGTATTTAGGGATATATATATATATATATATGTATTGTTTTGTGTGTGTTGTTTGTGTGTATGTGCTGTTTGTGTGTGTGTGCTGTTTGTGTGTGTGTGCTGTTTGTTTGTGTGTGCTGTTTGTGTGTGTGTTGTTTGTGTGTATGTTGTGTGTGTGTGTGTGTGTTGTTTGTGTGTGTGGTTTTTTTTGTGTGTGTTGTGTGTGTGTTGTTTGTGTGTGTTGTATGTGTGCGTGTGTTGTTTGTGTGTGTGAGTATTGCAACAGTTAAGAAATACAGGCCATCGTGTTCAAAAAGAGAAACAGATCAGAGTTGGAGGAAAGGGAAGGTGGAAAATGTTACATTATATTTTCATTTCAGAAAAAAATAAACATTAATTTATATTAAATGTTTTTTCAATAATGTTTTTGAATGAGTGTGTTGGAGCATCACTTTAATACCCACTGCTAGGAAGATATTAGACAACCATGAGAGGTCAGAAGAGACCAATTATGAGGAGGTTACTGTACTGAAGACACAATGAGCCGACTTCAGGTCATGGAAGTAACAGCGGAGAAAGATGTGTTGATGAAGTCGTTCCAAAGGGAAAGGCATAGGATGGAAGTGGCACCCCCAGAGTTGTCTTTGGCTTGCATCTTGTGTGTAAGATCGCACAGGTTCATCCGTATTGTTGCTGTATTGTTGCTAATGGCAACATTTATTTCCATGGAATGACATTTCATAGTGTTTGTTTACCATATCAGTGTAATCTAAAACAAACTGAGAAGAAAAAGTTAACTTTGTAAGGGGAGGTTCTGATGCTAACCCTGTTCCCCAATTGGTTCTTGATTTGTCAATAAAGAAGGCTGGGGGCCAATTGCTGAGCAGAAGATAAAGGTGGTGCTTCCGGGTCCCAGGAGGAAAGGGAAGATGCAAGGAAGGAAAGGGACTTTTTCTGCCAGGCTTTGGAGGAGGTAAGATGCAGGAAACATGTAAGACTTCCCGGCAGCTGGGGCCTGAGGCCTCCACTAAAGGTGGTGTGGCCAAGGACTTTTGGCAGGGGCTAGGTGAAACTAGCCAGTAGGTTAGGGCAGGAGAAGAAGAGGTAATTAAAGGGTTAGGGCATGTTTTTCCAGGTGGGAGTGGTCTGGGCCCAATAATTATGCCTACTAGGCAAGTTAAAGTAACAATGCTGTGGGTGTGTCTTTTATCCAGATTCAAGCTGGTAGTAAAGGTGGATAGAAAAGGAAGCGAAGTGAGGGCTGGTGGCCGATGACCCTGGAGCTAAAGGCAGAAAAAACAAGAGGGTCTTGGGAGGGGCTAAAAGCACTGTCACAGTCTGGGCAAAGGTAGCAAAGTACAGACTACCCAAGATACAGTCCACAGAACTCAGAAAGGTCAATAAGCTGGAAGGCCCAAGTGAGGATGCCTCAGTCCCACTTGAGAGGGAGAAGCAATCACAAGTGAGGAGGAAGGAAGGGTCCTGGCAGGGAAAGTGGAGAGGGGTGAGGTGAGGAGAACCTGATCTGGTATTGGGTGAAGAAAAAGGACTGAATCCCTGAGGGCCAGCAGAAAGAATGGAAACATGGAACCTCTGGAGGGTGGAGGTTGGGGGGACCCTCCAGAATGTACCAGAGCCCTTGGAGGTGAGAGACTCTTCAGGACTCAAAGGAAGGAACCTTAGATGAAATTCCAGACAGTAGGGAGAGGGAATTTGTAGAGTCCGCCTCCAGCAGGAAGACAGGGCATCAAATGAGGGAGGGGGTTACCATCCCACAGTCAAAACTCTCTCCCATAATTGTTCCTGTCTAAAAGAACTACAGGGATGAAATGGAGAGGAGTCTAAGATAAAGAAGGTCCAGCGATAGGCTCAAAGTGCTATCCAGCTCAAGGAGAGGCCCCAAGGCCTGACAGTATTACTGAGGATATGGAGCGCTCACAAAAAGGGACCTAGCATGACTGCACTCCTGAAGACCCAACAAGCAGCTGAGTCAGGTGCAGGTATTTGCACCCAACCAACCGACAGAAGCTGCTGACCCCTGTGGCTGAATTAGGGAAAGGCTGAAAGAAGCTGAGGAGGAGGGCAACCCTGTAGGAAGACCAGCAGTCTCAATTAATCTGGACCCTGAGATCTCTCAAACACTGGACCACCAACCAGGCAGCATACACCAACTGATATGAGGCTCCCAACACCTATACAGAAGAGAACTGCCGGGTCTGTGTTTAATCAGAGATGATGCACCTAACCCTCGAGAGACTGAAGGCTCAGGGAGTTTAGAGGTCAGGTAGGTTGGGAGTGGGAGTGGGTGGGGACATCCTCATGGTGACAGGATTTTGGAGAGGAGGTAGGGTACAGTTCAAGGGTCGATGGGGTGGTTTTGGGTGGGAATAAAATCTGGAGTATAAAAACAAAACAAAACAAAAACCTACATGCAACAGAACTTTTTCAGGCGAACACTTAGAGGTTATTTCCAGGAAGCTGGGGCAAGGATGGGAGGTTTGGGGTGAGCAATACAAACTTTCATTTATGAATCGAGTAAGTTCTGATGGTTTCATATTACAAGCTAGCAATGGTTATTAGCACTGTGCTGTGCCACTGACATTTGCTAAGATAGTACATTTTAAGCTTTCTCCACAATAGAACTAAGAACAAGCCTAGTAAAGATATTAGAGAGGTAGCTAGCTATGTATTGTGATAGATATGTAAATGAACTATATAGACACATATTTTGTGTATATGTGATCATAGTCTATGCATAAATGTGCATAATTTTATTTCTAAATTGTACTCCCAAAAGCTAAAACTGAGAAATGGTGGGAAATTAGGAAAGAGGAAATGGGCATGACTCTGAAAGGATCACATATTTGGTAGAATGAATGAGTTGCATATAGTACTGAGTATGATAACGTTACAGAAGTCAACTAAGTATTTGTGATGAATAATAACTTCAGCTTTGGACAATTTACCTTCTAGGGGTTCCTGGGCCATTTGCTTGTCAAGCCTAATAATAATAATGAAGTGACTATACCATTCATCCACTACTTGTTGCCAGGCTCGGGGCAGTGAGACTTTTCTTCTACTTAATGATGATGAAAGTGAGGTTTATTTAAGATAAATACTTTGGCCTCTGAGTGGTGGCTGGGAGTCACACACATCTATCCTGACTTCCTGGCTTCTCCACTCATACTTAGCCACTGAGCCATATGGCTTGTGGAGCTCAGAGGGATGCCAGGGATAGAGATAGGGATTTGAGAGCTATTAGTTTCTAAGTGATCCTTGCAGTTGTGCAAGTAGATGAGTTTTCCTAGGGAGAGATTACAGAAGGAGAATGTTGGCTGAACACATCTATACAACTTAAGCAGAATAAAGTGATTATAGACATTTAATGCCATGTGATGTTGTAAGACTGCTCTACATTGATTTCCTGTTGCAAGCAAATGGCTTTCTGAATGTAATGATGTGCCTTTGTTCAGTGTAGTTCATCCTTCATTTATTCTGAGGGGAATGGAGCCAAGGTAATAATGTATGTGACTAATTCCTTCCTTAAGAAATACGGATGAAGAGGTGACCTTTCGCACTTCCTCTGATGGCAGGTTAAAAAGGAAAGATGGGGGTTAAATGTGTTCCTCTTTCCACATAAAGTTATGACCACTTCTTTATTTTTCTTACCATAGCTAGATTTATTCAATATTAATCAGGAAGTGAACAGAAAAAACTATTGAAAACTAAACTTAAAAAACTCCAGATTTTTGATGTTACCCTGCAGAATAATTTGAACTTATTATTTTCACAGTAAAATAATGATATAGAGATGCTTATTGTTCTTTTGGGTCTTCAATCTAATTTTCTAACTTTTGGGAGGTGTTGAGAATCTTTCCTCAGCATGATAGAAATTACAACAAATTTAAAGGATGCAGAAATCTCCAGCATGGATCATCACTGCCTCTATGCTCGAATGTAGACTCTCTGTTTAAAAAATATAGTATTGGGCATTATTATTATTATTATTATTATTATTATTATTATATCAGGGATAATTTTGGACTTTACGGATGAAGACTCTCATAAAAATAAGAATATATTTGGAATAGGAGAGTGAACTGCAGGAATGTGAACTCAGACTTCACTTAGAGGCAAAAACATGACCTCAGGGTATTGTAACTCAGTCCATGATGTCATGATTTTATTGGTTTGAACTAGAACTTGGGAGTAAAGGGACTTTGTCTTGTAAAAGATGGAGACCTATTGTCTCATACTTCTGAATAACAGATGTAAAAATTCCAGGTGTTGAGAGCCTACACTACCCCTTGATTCTCCCAGCATTTGTTAGTTGTGCACATTCGTTAACTTGAAATTGCAAAACTTTAGTCTCTTCAGTGTTTGTTGAATCTCCCTCTGCTTCCTCTTATAAGAATATATATACAGGATTACTATGTAATTTATACACATATTTTTATATAAGAATATATACACAGGATTACTATGTAACTTACATACATATATATCATGTATATATGAGAATTTAAGACTCACCTTGGTTATACAGAAAAGAATCTTCTCATGACCTTAAATATATGGAAAGATTCCTTTTGATTTTTTTCCTGCTATTGAAAATAGATTTTTTTCCCCCATAATACATCTTGACTACAGTTTCCCATCCCTTTACCCTTTCTGGTTGTTACTGTCCACCACCCCTCCCATCAAGATCCACTACCTTCTGTCTCTCAATAGAAAACAAACATGTTTCTAATGGATAATAACAACATAAAACATAATACAATACAATTTAATAAAAACTAATGTGTCAGTTGGACAAGACAAACTAACACAAGAGGGAAACAAAGGTCCAAGAGAAGGCATAAGAATGAGAGACCAGCTCATTGAACCACTCAGTAATCCCATGAAAATACTAAAATGGATGCTATAGTACATATACAGAGGACTTGCTGTGGAGTCTTACAGGCCCTCTGTGTGCTGTCTCAGTCTCTGTGAGTTCACATGGGTATCAATCATGTCGATGGAGACAGCCTTGTTTCCTTGGTGTCTTTCACCCCTCTGCCTCTCCCATTCTTTCTGCTTCCTCTTCTGTGAAATTCCCTGAGCCCTGAGGGGAAGAATTTGAAGGAGACATCTCATTTGGAACTGAGTGTTCAAAAGTCTCTTCCTCTGCATGTCTGGCTGTCTGCTCCTACCTGCTCCAGGAGGAAGCTTCTAAGATAATGGCTGAAGAAGGCACGGAATATCCCTTTCTTAATCAAGCCACACTCACTCAAAAATGGTCATCTGCTAACATGCTTGAGTCAGTTCCTCTCCTTGTGATTGTGATACTGGATACAGACACATTTAGAGGAGCAAGGCTTATTTTTTTTTTCAAACAGGAATAGTCCATCATGGTCTCAGGAGGCAGTCAGGAAGCAGCATGAGATGAATGCTTCTGCTCAAGCCCTTTTTCCTTCTTATAATCCAGCCTGGGATGGTGCTTCCCTTATTTAAAGTTTATCTTTCTATAGATGTTTATTGACCTAGTTCAAAAATCCCTCAAGGATAGGCCCAGTTGTGCATTTCCAGGGTGATTCCTAATCCTCTAACTCTGACGATCATGTTAAACAATCCAGCTCTCCATAGGTGATTGAGAAAAGTCTCAAGTTGGGGTATGGATTGTCTTTGGTATGGCTACTGCTCAGCACTCCGGAGCTGATATCCTTTAAAGTCTTTTGGTCAGAGTTTCACATTTTCAGCAGAAATAAAAGACAAAACAACAAAAAAACAAAACAATTGTCAGCAAACTCCTTCCCTGTTTCTCACTCAAATGAATTCTTGGATACCAGCTCGAACTCCTTTAGAAATCTAATGCCATGCATTTCAGTCAGAGGCTTCTGATCATCATTGTTATCATTCTCTTTGCATAGGTACTGAATAGTCACAAGGATTAAACAATCTCTCCCCAGCCCTAGTAATACCTTTCTTTCACATTCCCTTTTCTAAGGACTGCAGTTTAGCTAATTCAATTATGTGTTTCTAGTATCCAGTTAGGAGCCTTTAATGGAGGGAGAACTGAGGGCTAGCTTGAGAACAGTAATGGCTTGCAAAACAGAGGCAGGAAAATGTTAATATGACGATCCTAATCTGCATCACTCTTACTAAGGACTGTCATTCATATAATTGTTATTCTTTCATCATCTCCTTTGTGAACAGCAGTGGGGATTCTGGATTAAAACGGAGACACACGATTTTTAATTGGTCTACAAACAACTATGTAAGAAAATGGGAAATAGGAGAGAACTACAAAGAAAGTCATCAAGGGGATGAGATGACAGTGTCAGGGGCTTGGTGGAGATACTCTTAGGTAGTATGTTCCAGGACAGTGGCAGGAGCTTCATGGAGACCCTCTTAAGCAGTACACTCCAGGGATACCTCTTCTGAGAGGTGATACTCAAGTGCAGACAAGGCAGAGGCCATTGTGAAGCGAACACGGTCAACTGCGGGAAGTGTGGATGAGGCTGGTCTAGAAAGGCAGGCAGTGGCAACAACCAGCCCGTGCTGGGACTTCTCAGCCATGCATCTAGAGTCACGTTTTGTTCATATGAGGACAGAATGTTCCTGAATGAGCCATGGACCAAAAAAAAAAAAAAATACTCATCCTTTCAAAGAATATCTAGAGCTATTCCTCTGTGCTGTAAGACTGCATGTCAGTATGTAAAAGCAAGTGCGTTACACAGATAGACATGCTTGTTTTGAATCACCAAAACAACTTGTAAAGTCAGTAAATAGTTAGAGCTGTCTATGATAGCATAGAGTGATATTAAAACTGACCAGAAATATATGAAATGTGGATAAGGATTAAGAACTGTCTGCTCCTTCACATGTAATGGGATGCCTCGGTGGAATGTTTTTATTAAAGTAGAAGCTAAAACATAAAAATAGACAGCAGACAAGCCAAATAATTTACATAAAACACAATGGAAACTAGCTCAGAGGAAAACAGTCAGTGCAGGAATGCTGCCAAGGGAAGTGGTGGTCGATACCGATTATACAGACCGCCATGGATCGGTGTAACCAGACATTCTGAAAATTGAATTGGATCTTTCTTCCTGAAATGATGTTTTTGAAGCCATGCCAAATGCAATTGCTCTCCCCACCCACTCTGGTTTAGGTCTTAATCCTTAGATAGTTATAATGTTGGTCACAGGAAATTCTTTTTCTATGCCCGGAGCCAACTGATTACATTCAATCATTGTATATGACAATTTTCCTCACTTTATAAACATGATATATTATGAAAACAGTGTATGTGCATTGTGAAAATTGATTATGCATTGTTGAGAAGGAAAAACAAAAATATTATAAGATGTATAAGTAAGATGAGTTTATAATTTATCATCCAATCCTAGAAATGTTTTAGTCTCCACTAAGTAGCTTGTTTTCTCTTGCTTAACAGGCTTAAATTGGATGGATCCTGAGCACAGACATGTTGCTGACAGTAGGTATTTGTTTAAGAGACAGAGTCAGAGCTAATCTTTGCAGTTAGAGATGTGCTTGTCATAATGGGTTGCAGAATGGAATGGATAGAGATTGGGAGTTTAAGGAGAGCTCTTGTGGTAAAAATAGCATGCAGTATAATAAAGATGATTAGAGATAGAAAGTTGATCAAGTATAATCTTTGACTCTATTTTTAAAAGCCCCAATTAAATAACTGATGATGAGCGAAACATAGTTACTATCTTATCGCATAGGAGTGAGTATATACATAGTACAATAACTATAGTAAGAGAAGGAAGTCATGATGACCACAAACACAGACCCTTGGCCCTGTAAAGGTTCTGTGCCCCGGTGTAGGGGAATGCCAGGGCCAATAAGTGGGAGAGGTGGGTTGGCAAGCAGGGGGAGGGGGGAGGCAACAGGGGTTAGTTCTTGTTTTTTTTTTTTTTTTTTGGTAGGGGAAACTGGGAAAGGAGAAATCATATGACATGTAAATAAAGAAAATATCTAATAAAAAATAGTTCAGAAAGAACAATGTACTACTGCAGGTAGGTCTGGAAACATGGATAGTACCAGTGGGTGCAGGGGGATAAATGAAATGGTGGGTGTTCGTAAGAGAATGGTAACTTCAAGGTCTTTGCAGGTAATAGCTTCTCTGAGATATGCTTCTTCCTCACCAACTCAAAAACTGTGTCTTCTCCTGATTGCTGGTCCCCTCAATAATATTTTTCATGCTTTCAATAGAAAATGAAATTTAGATAGTCAGCAGAGAGCAATCTGGAATTGAAGATCTTTACAGTCATAAACTGGGTCAGAAGAGAACATTCTCTCCATCCTTATCAGACTTACTAAATTAATTTCTTTTCCCATTATTTTGTGTCTGTCATTTAATCACATGCTAAAGAGATTGCCTTGTCATTTGAAGTGTAAAACTGATTGAGAAAGAAGAAAGGAAACAAAAGGACAGAAAGGATTGGCTTAAGCCTCTTGTCATCCTTTGTGCCTGGCTGTTACTACCTAGAGATCCTTTTATCACTGACTCTGCTGGCTTTGATGGCCTGTGTGATCTCATGGTCTATGGCGCTTGGGTAGTGAATGTACACTTACTCATCTTACTGCTCCACATAGTTGTCTCTACATCGTCATGTGTTTGTGGTGTACTGGAATCACATCCTTCCTGTGTTTCTCTCTGACTTATTACCTCAACACAGGATCTCTAGCTGGACCACAGGCTTGTTCTGAGTAGACTGGCTGGCCCACTCTGTAGGGATCCACTGTCTTCACAGCTGCTGCTGATGTCACAGGTGCACATACCCAGCTTATTGCAAAGGTGCTGGAGAATCAAATGGAGGTCTTCATTTCTCAACTTCCCCAGATGTGATTTTTAACTGATATGAGCTGAGGAAGGATTGAGAAATTAGCAGATATGAATAAGCAGAATATATTTGCACAATGGGTGTATGTTGGCTCTAGGGGATATGTATGTTCTGGACAAAAGTGCACATTCAGTTTAGCCATCTCATTTTCAAAAGGTTTGATGTGTTAAATTTCTTACAGGCCATCTTTCCTTCACAGTCTTGAAATACTTCAAAGTTTATTCTCTGAACGGGCTAGTTTCACCCTTAACTCATGCTGATTTCAAGTTCTTCTTTGTTCTTTCTACAGTGAATTTCTTATGAAAGTAAAAGAAAAAGTATCATCAGGCAAGACCATTTATCTGTCTCTAGCCAGGGCCTAGGCCAGTCCTTGCTTAGACTCAGGTGCCTCTTGTAGACATAGTCATGGGCTGAGAGTCACCTTGGGTGCATCTGAGGACCAAAGGCTTGTGACAAGTAAGTCTTATCCCATTCTGTCTCAGCAGCTTAGAAATTTATCTCCCTTTTAACAGGACTTATGCCTGCTTCTCACAGCTTGACAGCCTGCTAATGGCAGAAGGGCCTGGTGGCAGGATTGATTTTACATGCTTGATTCTGGCCCCCTAAGATCTCAGAGAAGTTTAGTAGATCCCAGATAATGCAGGTAAGAAGAAGAAGAGCTACACTCAGATCTGCTCACTTCTTTAGATGGCCAAACCTTATACCAATATGTAAGTAATCATTGTACCCTGTTCTCCCTTAAAGTAAGAGTCTTAGCAAAGCGAGCAAACCTACTAGCTTGTTTTGTCATTGTTACTGCTGTTGTTGTGGTTAATAGGACTCGTAGGAAAGCTCTTAGTTTAACAGAAAAGTACATTTTTAAAATAAATGCTAATCATGAAATTAAATGATTTGAGACTGTGCCAAACTTTGCTTTTTAAAGTTGATTTATCAATTGCTTTTATGTCACCTCATTTTAAAGTCAGCTGCATTTTTCTTTTTTATAAATTTGGGCAAATAGAGTAAAGGAAAAAAATTCTAACAAGATTTCTAAACTACAAAGGAATCAAATTGTGTTGGCGTGCTTAGTCCAAATACACTCAATATAAAAAAAAATCACACAGGAAAAGGAGATTAACATTGTATGTGAGTTCTTACCACATTTTCTTTTGAATTTCCACTGATAAAACTCAGGCTAATGCTTTTCTAGACTGTTTTCCCAGTTGATCTTTTGTATTCATCCTCAAAATTAACTATATTAGCATAGATAGCCATACATTTCTATTTAAAAAGATCTAATGGACTAGATTGAAATTCTATCAAATGTATTTTCTATTATAAATACAGTATTCAGAGTAAAACCACAGAATTTAAAACTATTTTTCTAGCTTTATATTTCACTTTTACATTACTAACTCGTCATTTAAAGCCACAAATGAGAAGTGAAAGACCCCTGTAGGGAGACCCTCGCTCAAGTCCCAGGAGAACGTGCACCCAAGGAAACACGAGAGACCATCTTGATGTAAACACACAAGGTAGTTTAATATCGGAGCTCCGGGTGGACCCATATCTCACGCAGGAGACAGAGGGATCGACCTCGAGGCTCAGAGGTTAGGGGTTTTTATAGGAAGGAGGTCTAGGGGACCAAAGGAATTAGGATAGCAATACATAATTGGCTAATTCAAATCCAGCTAGAATACGTGAGGATCAGAGCACAGGAAAATTACTAAGGGTGGTATTGAGGCAGCAGGGCATCTGGCTGGCCTCCAACTATACCTCATCATTCAGTTGGGTCATCTTGCCCAGACAGGTCCCTGCTTGCCTGAGCCCACCCAGATATGTCTTATCTATCTCTTCTTGGCTTGCTAGTTCCCAGAATGTTCAACAGCTTGCTTGCTCATTCCCAGGCCTATATGGGCAAGCTTGTGCTGGATTTTCAGGCTTATAATTCTTCTACCTGGCCAGCTCAGGTCCCAAGCTTTAGTTACTCCTTTCAGAAGCAAAGCAACAACACATACTAGATAGTACAGGATAGACAGTAATAGACCAAACTACATAGATTTAATGAGAAATACTAAATGGCATGTTTTTATTTCCACATAATCAAGAATTTAGATTCTATGGTTTTATCTGAAAGCATCTACATATTTATATGGGGAACAAATTTTTGTTACACATAGGGCTTCTAATGTGAACCTTAGCATTATTCAAATGTAATGATTTTCTGTGCCTTTAATTACATCAAAGGTTCAAATGAATATGTATCTATATATGTGTATGTGTATAAAATGTTCTACCTCTTAAAATGCTTCAAAATAAAGCCCTTAGATTTAAGTCTTCAAAGTCCTAACTGTTGCTCAGGCTCTGACAGCTGAGAGCTGCCTTCTATTCTTTTCATAGGAAAGCAATTGTGCTAATAGTTAAGTGTCATTGATAAACACAGGTTTCTTCTCTCAGGAGTCCAATTTAATAATTGCTGTTCCTGCCATTGTGGGGTGGATGATACACTTAGTGTTTCCTCCAATGAGCTTAAGGGCACATTATCTTACAAAAAGTGCCACTTTCAAAATTGCAAACAATGTTCATGTTCTTCTGAAGGCATTTTATCAATGGTATTGATTTGACCCAGAAACTGGATTTGCTAATGACTGCTTTGCTAAGTACATGTCATAGTTAAGTTTCTAAACCAGCAATTTTCAAATAAGTAGGTTGCACATCGATCAATTCTTGTTCTTAAGACAACACATACTTACTAAAATGGCACTTATTTAAACTGGTAAAAGACTATTTGTGGAAGCATTATTGTTTTATTTCTGACATGATTTTTGACACACACCAAAATGTGTGCTGTTATGAAAAATACTCATTTTCATGAACATTTTGAAGTTTTAATCTAGTAGTACAAAAAGAATGAAGTATTGAATATTTAAACAAAGATAAGCTCACATTTCTAACATTTTATCTATAATTCTTTATTTGAATTACATAAAGATATTAATTTTTATTTTTTAAAAATTACTATTTTCAGTTTTAAATATCCATTAAAGTTTTGCTAGCATGTATGTCTGTGTGAGGGTGTCAGATCCCCTCACACAGCTGATCCACATCCCTCTGTGTCTTACCAGGAGAGAGCTGGTTTCCCAGGAGTGCTGACATAGGCTAACAGACCCACAGGAGGAACAAGATCCAGCCAGGGACAGCAAGAAGATCTAACATCAGAGATTACCATATGGCAAAAGGCAAAAGTGAGAATCTTACCAACAGAAACAAAGACTACTTGGCATCATCAGAACCTAGTATTCCCACCACAGAAAGTCCTGGATACCTCCAAAACACTGGAAAAGTAAGATTCAGATCTAAAATCATATCTCATGATGCTGATAGAGGAATTTAAGAAGGACATAACTAACTCCCTTAAAGAAATACAGGAGAACACAGGTAAACAGGTACAAGCTCTTAAAGAGGAAACACAAAAATCCCTTAAAGAATTACAGGAAAACACAACAAAACAGGTGAAGGAATAGAACAAAACAATCCAGGATCTAGAAATGGAAGTAGAAACAATTAAGAAATCACAAAGAGAGACAACTCTGGAGATAGAAAACCTAGAAAAGAAGTCAGGAGCCATAGATACAAGCATCTCCAACAGAAAACAAGAAATAGAAGAGAGAATCTTAGGTCTAGAAGATACCATAGAAAACATAGACACAACAGTAAAAGAAAACACAGAATGCAAGAAGTTCCTAACCCAAAACATCCAGAAAATCCAGGACACAATGAGAAAACCAAACCTAAGGATAATAGGTATGGAAAGAGTGAGACTTCCAACTTAACAGGCCAGTAAATATCTTCTACAAAATTATAGAAAAAAACTTCCCTAACCTAAAGAAAGAGATGCCCATGAAGACACAAGAAGCCTGCAGAACTCCAAATAAATTGGACCAGAAAAGAAATTCCTACTGTCACATAAAAATCAAAACACCAAATGCACAAAGCAAAGAAAGAATATTAAAAGCAGTAAGGGAAAAAGGTCAAGTAACATATAAAGGTAGACCTATCAGAATTACACCAGATTTATCGCCAGAGACTCTGAAAGCCAGAGGATCCTGAGCTGATGTCATATAGACCCTAAGAGAACACAAATGTCAGCCCAGGCTATGATATCCAGCAAAACTCTCAATTACTATAGATGGAGAAACCAAGGTATTTCATGACAAAACCAAATTTACACAACCTATTTCCACAAATCCGTCCCTTCAAAGGATAATAAATGGAAAACTCTAACACAAGGAGGGAAACTACATCCTAGAAAAAACATGAAAATAATCTTTCAACAAAACTAAAAGAAGATAGCCACATGAACAAAATTCCAACTCTAACAACAAAAATAGCAGGAAGCAACAATTACTTTTCCTTAATATCTATTAATATCAATGGATTCAATTCTCCAATAAAACGACATCAACTAACAGACTGGCTATGTAACCAGGATCCAACATTTTGTTGCCTACAGGAAACCCACCTCAGTGACAAAGACAGACACTATCTCAGAGTAAATGGCTTGAAAACAATCCTCCAAGCCAATTGTCCCAGGAAACAAGCTGGAGTAGCAATTATAATATCGAATAAAACCTAAAGTGATCAAAAGAGATAAGGAGGGATACTTCATGCTCATCAAAGGTAAAATCTACCAAGATGAATTGTCAATTCTTAACCTCTATGCTCCAAATGCAAGGGCACCTACATTCATAACTGGTCAAAAAAACAGACTTCAACAGATACAAGAAGATTGAAATAAATTCTTGCATCCTATCAGATCACCATGGACTAAGGCTTCTCCTCATTAACAACATACACAATAGAAAGCCCACATACATGTGGAAGCTGAACAACACTCTACTTGTACTGGCTGGTTTTGTGTGCCAACTTGACACAGGCTGGAGTTATCACAGAGAAGGGAGTTTCAATTGGGGAAGTGCATCCATGAGATCCAGCTGTGGGGCATTTTCTCAATTAGTGTTCAAGGGGGTAGGGCCCCTTGTGGGTGGTGCCATCCCTGCGCTGGAAGTCTTGGGTTCTATAAGAGAGCAGGCTGAGCAAGCCAGGGGAAGCAAGCCAGTAAGGAACATCACTCCATGGCTTCTGCATCAGCTCCTGCTTCCTGACCTGCTTGAATTCCAGTCCTGACTTCCTTTGGTGAAAAACAGTAATGTGGAAGTAAGCTAAATAAACCCTTTCCTCCTCAACTTGCTTCTTGGTTATGATGTTTGTGCAGGAATAGAAACCCTGACTAAGACACTACTCAATGATAACTTGGTCAAGGAAGAAATAAAGAAATTAAAGACTTTTTAGAGTTTAATGAAAATTAAGCCACAACATAACCAATCTTATGGGACACAATGAAAGCAGTCCTAAGAGGAAAACTCATAGCTCTGAGTGCCTCCAAAAAAAAAAAAAAAAAAAAAAACTGGAGAGAGCATACACTAGGAATCTGACAGCACATCTGAAAACTCTAGAACAAAAAGAAGCAAATTCACCCAAGAGGAGTAGACGGCAGGGGCAGGAAATAATCAAACTCGGATGAAATCAACCAAATGGAAACAAAATCAACCTAACCAGGAGCTGGTTCTTTGAGAAAATCAACAAAATAGATAAACTCTAAGCCAGACTGACTAGAGGGCATAGAGACAGTATCCAAATTAACAAAATCAGAAATGAAAAGGGAGACAACAACAGAAACTGAGAAAATTCAAAAAAATCATGAGATCCTACTACAAAAGCCTATACTCAACAAAACTGGAAAACTTGGATGAAATGGATAATTTGATACCAGGTACCAATTTTAAGTCAAGATCAGATAAACAATCTAAACAGTCCCATATCTGCTAATAAAATAGAAAAGTCATTAGTTGTCTCCCAGCCAAAAATAGCCCAGGAGCAGGTGGGCTTAGTGCATAGAAATAGAAGGTATTCTACCCAATTCATTCTATGAAGCCACAATTACTCTGATACATAAACTACACAAAGATCTAACAAAGAAAGAAAACTTCAGACCAATTTCCCTTATGAATATCGATGCAAAAAAAAAAACTATAAAATTCTTGACAACCAAATCCCAAGAACATATCAAAACAATCATCCATTATGATCAAGTAGGCTTCATCCCAGGGATGCAGGGATGGTTCAATACACATAAGTCCATCAACATAATCCACTATATAAACAAACTCAAAGGAAGAAAAAACATGATCATCTCATTAGATGCTGAGAAAGTATTTGACAAAATCCAACATCCCTTCATGATAAAAGTCTTGGAAAGATCAGGAGTTCAAGGCCCATACTTGAACATAGTAAAAGCAATATACAGAAAACCAGTAGCCAACATCAAACTACATGGAGAGAAACTTGAAGCAATCCCACTAAAATCAGGGACAAGACAAGGCTGCCCACTCTCTCCCTACCTATTCAATATTGTACTTGAAATCCTAGCCAGAGCAATTAGATAACAACAAGAGATTAAAGGGATACAAATTGGAAAGGAAGAAGTCAAATTATCACTATTTGCTGATGATATGATAGTATACTTAAGTGACCCCAAAAATTACACCAGAGAACTCATATACCTGATAAATAACTTCAGCAAGGTAGCTGGATCTAAACTCAAGCAAGTCAGTGACCTTCCTCTACACAAAAGATAAACAGGCTGAGAAAGAAATTAAGGAAACAACACCCTTCACAATAGTCACAAATAGTGTAAAATACTTTGTTGTGACTCTAAATAAGTAAGTGAAAGATCTATATGACAAGAACTTCAGTTCTCATACAAATCAAAGATCTCAGAAGATGGAATGATCTCCCATGCTCATGGATTGGCAGGATTAATACAGTAAAAATGGCCATCTTGCTGAAAGCAATCTACATATTCAAGGCAATCCTCATCAAAATTCCAACTCAATTTTTCACAGAGGTGGAAAGAGCAATATGGAAATTCATCTGGAATAAGAAAAAACATAGGATAGCTAAAACGATTCTCAACAATAAAAGGACTTCTGGTAGAATCACCATCCCTGATCTTAAACTGTACTACAGAGCAATTTTAATAAAAACTGCATGGTATTGGTACAGTGACAGGCAGGTAGATCAATGGAACAGAATTGAAGACCCAGAAATGAATCCACACACCTATGGACACTTGATCTTTGACAAAGGAGCTAAAACCATAAAGTGGAAAAAAGACAGCATTTTCAACAAATGGTGCTGGCTCAACTGGCAGTTAGCATGTAGAAGAATGCAAATAGAACCACTGTTATCTCCTTGTACAAAGCTCAAGTCCAAGTGGATCAAGTACCTCCACATAAAACCAGATATACTGAAACTAAAGGAAAGAAAGTGTGGAAGAGCCTCGAGCACATGGGCACAGGAGAAATTTTCCTGAACAGAACACCAATAGCTTATGCTCTAAGATCAAGAATTGACAAATGGGACCTCATAAAATTACAAAGTTTCTGTAAGGCAAAGGACACTGTCAATAGGACAAAATGACAACCAACAGATTGGGGAAGATCTTTACCAATCTTGTATCCAATAGAGGGCTAATATCCAATATATCCAAAGAACTCAAGTAAATAGACTCCAGAGAACCAAATAACTCTATTACAAATGGGGTATAGAGCTAAAAAAGGAATTCTCAACTGAGGAATACTGAACGACTGAGAAGCACCTAAAGAAATGTTCAACATCCTTAGTCATCAGGGTAATGCAAATCAAAATAACCCTGAGATTCCACCTCACACCAGTCAGAATGGCTAAGATCAAAAATTCAGGTGACAGCAGATGCTGGCAAGGTTGTATAGAAAGAGGAACACTCTTTCATTGCTGGTAGGATTGTAAGCTGGTACAATCACTCTGGAAATCAGTTTGGCAGTTCCTCAGTATATTGGGCATAGTACCACCTGAGGAACCAGCTATAATACTCTTGGGCATATACCCAGAAGATGCTCCAACTTGTAATAACAATATACGCTCCACTATGTTTTTAGCAGCCTTATTTATAATAGTCAGATGCTAGAAATAACCCAGATATCCCTCAACAGAGGAATGGATATAGAAAATGTGGTACATTTATACAATTGAGTACTACTCAGCTATTAAAAATAACGAATTTATGTAATTCTTAGGGAAATGGATAGATCTATAGAATATCATTCTGAGTTAGGTAACCCAATCACAAAAGAACAAACATGGCGTATATTCACTGATAACTAGATATTAGCCCAGATACTCGGAATACCCAATATACAATCCACAAATCATAAGAAACTCAAGAAGAAGGAAGGCCAAAGTGTGGATACTTTGATCCTTCTTAGAAAGGGGAACAAAATATCCATGGAAATAGTTATAGAGGCAAAGAATGGAGCAAAGACTGAAGGAAGGATAGTGCAGAGACTGCACCACCTGGGAATCCTTTCCATATACATTCGCCAAACCCAGACACTATTATGGATGCCAGCAAGTGCTAACTGACAGGAACCTGATATAGCTGTCTCCTGAGAGACTCTGCCAGTGCCTGACTAATACAGAAGTGGAGGCTCACAGCCATCCATTGGGTACCCAATGAAGGAGCTAGAGAAAGGACCCAGGAGCTAAAGGGGTTTGCAGCCCCTTAGAAGGAACAACAATATGAACTAACTAGTACCCTTAGAATTCCCAGGGATTAAACCACCAACCAAAGAGTACACATAGTGGGACTCATGGCTCCAGCTGCATATATAGCAGAAAATGGCCTAGCTGGTTATCAATGGGAGGAGAGGCCCTTGGTCTTGTGATGGCTCTATACGCCAGTGGAGGGGAATGCCAGGGCCAGGAAGCCATAGAGATTTGGTTTGTGAGAAGGGGGAGGAAGAAGGGAATAGGGAAATTGGAAAAGGGAGCATCATTTTAAATGTAGATAAAGAAAACATCTACTAATAATAAAAAGAAGTGGAATGTGAGCAAACACTACGAAGAGATGGGAGACATTACCTTGTTTGTAAGCTCCCAGAATCAACTTGCTAAAACTTCATGACAGTTGTCAGAAGACTCAAGATTCCAACATCACAGAAAAGCGGCTCGATTGCTCCTGGGGAAACAGTTCCCATAGTTTCTTCCCTTTCTCTAAAATCCCATCCTAACAGGTGACACAAGAATGCATGGTGTCTCGTGTTTCAGCAATTGTTATTAGTGTTACCAGAGAAAACACTGACATTTGAAACTTAAATGTTTTCTTATGGGCATTAAGCAAGTTTGACTTTTGTCCCATTTCCAAAGACATTCCTTAGGCAAATACCCTTCTGAAAATGAGCATTTATCCCAGGACACCAATCCTTTTCTCTAAAAAATATGGAATCTTGAAACATCTGTAGGTTGTTATGCCAGCAAATTGGTTGCCATGACTTTCTAAATGTAGATAGGTTGTGTTCACAGATATATGTCTGTGAAACAGAATTTGGTCTCAGTCAAGTTCAGAAATGAATGTCAGTCCCCTAATGAAGTCACATTCTATTAATTTAGAAGGAACTAAAGAAGGGGAGGATTACCAAGACTTTACACTAGTTTACTCTTTTTCTTTTCCTTTGTCATTAACTATGTACTGGCTGTTTTTTTTGTGCCAACTTGACACAAGCTGGAGTTATCACAGAGAAAGGAGCCTCCCTTGAGGAAATGCCTCCATGAGATCCACCTGTAAGACATTTTCTCAATTAGTGATCAAGCATGGGGGGCCCATTGTGGGTGGTGCCATTCCTGGGCTGGTAGTCTTGGGTTCTATAAGAAAGCAACCTGAGCAAGCCAGAGGAAGCAAGCCAGTCAGCAGCATCCCTCTGTGGCCTCTGCATCAGCTCCTGCTTCCAAGTTCCTGCCCTGTATGAGTTCCTGCCTTGACTTCATTTGGAGATGAACAGCAAGTAGAAGTGTAAGCTGAATAAACCCTTTCCTCCCCAACTTGCTTCTTGGTCATGATGTTTGTGCAGGAATAGAAACCCTGACTAAGACACTATATCAGTAATTTAGCAAATAGCCTTCATATAATACCTACTCGTATTACAAATATGCAAAAGGGGACTTCACACTCCAATTAAGGATTTTTTTTTTCAATTTACAGTTTTTGGAAAAAGCAAACATTTTTCATGTGACAGTTGTACTCCATTGTGTATGATGTACAGAACAGTCACAGCTGACTTACATCCTTTCAAGTTCAAATGCGCTCTGTTGACATAACGTGATTGGTATCATAATTTAAAATGTGACTGCAATAAGGGTCTTAGAATATATTTCCTTTGAGTGATGATTTTTGTTAATATTTGACATCTCAGCTAAATATATGCATCTAGATGCTACTAAAGTCTCTTTCACTCCTGGTTTTCTGTTTAGGCTTTACTTAACAGAAAACTCTATTTGATGGTGGCTCTAATCACATGTTTCTTAGACTAAATGGAATTTAGAGCAATAGAGTTAGGGAATGTCCATTAACTGACTACTTGTAGTTTAATGTTTTGTTCATTATCAGCCAAATGTCTTCATTTTCTCAAGTTATACTTTATGATTTTCTATTGTTATTCATTTATAACACCAAAATAAATGTTTGTCTTTTACATTTAGCATTTTAACAGTATCATTAAGTGGTAATTTATAGCCTCCATTTGTTTTTCCTTAAATATGTTGAGCTTCATCAACTATACATAGGTGTACTTCCATTGTAACAATGGGGTTTGGATCCTTGCAGGGACCTTCTCATGACTTATCTTCCTGGCATTGTAAAGCCTGCACTGGTCCCCCTCACCCCCACCACCGTGGACTGGCTTTGTTTACTATGCTGCTGTTTTCTCTGTAGAGTTACATACAGATGAAGCATACAATATGTGTTTAAATTATTTGTTTAGTTTCAATGAAAAATACCAGACAGAAGCAATTCAAGGAAGGAACGGTTTATCATGGCTCAGTTTCCAAGAATTTCAGTTCACCCCGGCAGGAAGGGTGCTGCAGCAGAGGCTTGTGCTGTGCTGTTGTTA
>JADRCD010237214.1:0-25430 GCA_019843815.1 Montemys delectorum | reverse complement strand
CTTCTTCTTCTTCTTCTTCTTCTTCTTCTTCTTCTTCTTCTTCTTCTTCTTCTTCTTCTTCTTCTTCTTTTCCCTCTCCTTCTGTCTGGTTTTGTAAAATATCTTAAGAAAATCATCTTCAATACCAGCTAACTTTGAGGCCCTGGCAATGGAGTTCAATTATTTAGTAGTCAGGAAACAGAAAACCTATGCCCCCCTCTGAACTGGTGATAAGATGGGGGAAGGGCTCCTGCATTCTGCACACACTACACAGTTCCCACTTAGCAGAACCCCTGGATGCTTGTTAGGCACTCCCAAATTCCACCACCAAGTTGTGCTTCTAGCATTTGAGACTTTTGAAAGGTCCTTTTAGAGGGAGTCAGTGAGTGAGCTGGTTGTTTCCACCCTGTCAAATCTTCATTCAATCACCTCTCATCTGGACACTTCTTATCATTATCTTTTGGGGATACTAGAGAGGAAAGAGAAAGAGAGAGGGAGAGGAGGGTTAAGGGAAGAAGAGAAGAGGAGCAGAAAAGAGAGCAGGAGGAGGAACTAAAGGAAAAGGAAATCAATGCCAGAAATCTCCCTCCCATGAGATCTCCAGAGGAAGAGTGTGAATTACCCCACTGCTTTTCAAGCTTCTCCATCCCCCTAGCAGTAGACAAAGAGGAGAAAGAGGGGGTGAGAAAAAGAAGGAGGGAGGGAGATAAAGAAAGGAAGCAAGGGAAAGAGGGTGGAGGGGAATCTGGGAAGGAAGGAAGGAAGGAAGGAAGGAAGGAAGGAAGGAAGGAAGGAAGGAAGAGCAGAAAGTTGAAAGGAAATACATAGTTGTTGAGTTAGAAGTAAATCCAAATTGAAGGAAAGGTTTTGGTGCAAAGGGATTGGAAGCAAAATTCGAGAGGAAGTCAGTCCAAGTCGCTGAGGATGCTTTAGCTCTTATTTGGGACACCCAGCCAGCGCCAGAGAGTCTCAGCTCTTCCACCTGCAGGATGTGGGTAACTAGCTCATCCTGGCCTTGAAGGGAAGTCTGTGAAGAGAAAGACCCATTCCAAATATGGTTTCACTTTCCAAAGCCTCTGCACAGGAGAGGAGAAATATAAAGCAAAGATCCAAGGGGCTGGCACTCGCCTTCACCTCTATCCATGTCCTTCTGACAAAGGAATGTTTCCCTCAGGTTCTCTTCTCTTTCTCAGTCTTGCTTTATTCTTTTGAATACCTATACTCTTGCCCGCTTTACTTCTTTCAGCTCCCCTTCATGCTTTCACGAGCACACACTATGCGCGCGCACGTGAGCACACACACAATTGTATAGTCAGGGCTTCTTAGTGCTCGCTCCCGACCAAAGGCTAAGCGTGTTCCCCTACTTGGAGCCCATTTTCATGACGAGAAACGCTGGAGGGTTTTCAGCACACATTAAAAAGCAAACCAAATACACAGCGCTAAAGAAATCCAAATCCTGCAGTGTGATGTGAGCCTGCCTTCCTCCCTGGTGCCCAACGGTGTAGGGTAACCGGGGAGAGCCGCTACAGAGGCGGCGCGCCCAGCAGCAGCGGAGCTGGAAGCCTGCTGCAGCCTCATCTCCTCCCTCCTTTATTGAGGGTGCCAAGCGTCAGTCCTGCATCCTAAAGAAGCCCATTGAAGAGCCCATTGCATTCTCTGCACGTCTCAAGCTAGCTTTTTAATTTATTTTTTAGGGCCTTTCCCCCTCTCCTCCAGCCCCCCTAGCTTCAGCTTCAGCAAGAGGAGACTGGACAAGAGAGGATCCTTAAACTCAAGCTTTGTTTTCCTTGCTGCTTTGCCTTTTCATTCTTTTCCATATTCAGTGCCGAGAAACAAAATAAAAACCAAAATCTAAACCTCCTGCAAAATAGGTAAGTCAAGGATATCTGCTTCAGCCTGGTTGCCTGAAGCCAAGAAGTGTGAAAATCAAGAAAAACATTTTTTTTTTGAAATGGTGAGAAGGAATGTAATGTAAGTAGAGTCTAATATTTTACAAGGAAGCCAAGGGAAGACTAAGTGGCACTGTAATGTATCCTCATCTGCTTTCTCTGTCTCTTTTTCATTTAATTGTTTCTAAAAATTGACTATTACATGCCGGAGGCAGATTCTACTTTGCTTTCTCAAGAGTTTCTCCTTGCAGCTGTGTTCATGATATGCCAGTGGAATGTAAAGATACATTCTTCCCACTTTCCCTATAAATTATCTCCTTGTGCTCCTTGTGTCTCAAGTTAAAGAATATTTCCTTGATATATGTATCCGATGTGGAGAAAAAAAATATGTTGGAGACCCTGATTTGTTTTTATTGATTGAAATCAGCCATTCAAGTTCAATTGATATTTCACTCACTTGGGAAGGATAATGTAATAAACCTGGAATAATACAATGTATTTATTTACATGTCTTCATATGCTGATGAGACTAAGCAAAGTGAGTAAACCTTTGATGAATGTATTGTATGTTTCCAGAATAGGGGAGTGAATGCATTTCTTCTCATTGGAAAAATAAATCTTTTCAAAAATGTGTTCACATGCTTGATAATTAATGAGCAAGAATTGGAGTTTCCACCCATTATAGCCTTTTACCACCTACTTCTTTTCTAAACAGCTACCTTCTGTTTATGGATCCTCAGTTGATCCCCAAGGCAGAGATTCTCACTCCAAACTAAGCTCTTGCAAGTGTTTTGCCTCAGACACTCCCAGGCTTAGCGACCTTTATCTGTCACTATCTTTAGCTCTGACAATTGCATGGGCCTGTTCTTCAGAAGATCTCATCACTCTAATGCTTTAAACATCCAAATGAGAATATGTGCAGACATTATTTATTTAACTAAAAGATCCTTACATTTTCTGTGCTTGGACAGAAAAGGTTAGGGGTTGGGTATGGAAATGGGCTCACATAGTAATTAAGTAGCTTTTCATGATTCCTTAAAAGAAAGCTTAAGTTTATTTTATAATGACTTTTCACATCTCAATATCTGATATTGGTCAGTATGTTCACTTTTTTTCATACTTTTGATTATCTTCTGGTTATACCATACTTTAAAATAATAAGTGTATACAATTTGACAAACATTTCTTTTCCCCCATAACTTCCAATAAGATCGACAATGGCAGACCTTAGTTTAAAGAGACAAGCAAGTATAATCAGTAAGTCATTGTCTTTATAGCTGAATCTGTCTATGACCACGAGGCTGAGTCAGGGTTCCGATTCTATTGTGTTTTTTTTTTGTTTGTTTGTTTGTTTAGGAAATCAGTGCAAGTTGCTTTTGTTCTTGTCCTGTAACACTTATTGAACAGGGTTTGGTTCAGGAAAATGTCATTGCATGTTGCAATATGTCAGAGTCTCTTAAATTGAAAGTATAGGACATACTTTAAATGTTTAACATTTTGCTGCCTCATTTGGAGTGTAAGTTTCATACCTGCTGAGGTTTTCATTCCACTCTTTCCAAAAACAAACAAACAAACAAACAAACAAAAAAACAACAAAAAAACAAAAAAAACATTACCCCAGATGTAGGAATCAATTAAAGTAGTACAAAAGCTAAAAATTCTGCATCTTTATTTCTGTTGCAGTTTTGTAATCAACCAGGAATGATGAAGCCCACCATAGCTGAGATGCTTCACAGAGGGAGAATGCTGTGGATAATTCTTCTAAGCACAATTGCTCTAGGATGGACTACCCCAATTCCCCTGATTGAGGACTCAGAGGAAATAGACGAGCCCTGTTTTGATCCATGCTACTGCGAAGTTAAAGAAAGCCTCTTCCACATACATTGTGACAGCAAAGGATTTACAAACATTAGTCAGATTACTGAATTCTGGTCAAGACCTTTTAAACTGTATCTTCAGAGGAATTCGATGAGAAAACTATACACAAACAGTTTTCTTCACTTGAATAATGCTGTGTCTATTAACCTTGGGAACAATGCACTGCAGGACATTCAAACTGGAGCTTTTAATGGCCTTAAGATTTTAAAGAGACTATATCTCCACGAGAACAAGCTAGATGTCTTCAGAAATGACACCTTCCTTGGCTTAGAAAGTCTGGAATATCTGCAGGCAGATTACAATGTCATTAAACGTATAGAGAGTGGGGCATTTCGGAACCTAAGTAAACTGAGGGTTCTAATCTTAAATGATAATCTCATCCCCGTGCTTCCAACCAATTTATTTAAAGCTGTTTCCTTAACTCATCTGGACCTTCGTGGAAACAGGTTAAAGGTACTCTTCTACCGTGGGATGCTGGATCACATTGGCAGAAGCCTGATGGAGCTCCAGCTGGAAGAGAATCCGTGGAACTGTACCTGTGAGATTGTACAGTTGAAGAGTTGGCTGGAGCGAATTCCTTATACAGCCCTGGTGGGAGACATCACCTGTGAGACACCTTTCCATTTCCATGGGAAGGATCTCCGTGAAATCAGGAAGACTGAACTCTGTCCACTGTTGTCTGACTCTGAGGTGGAGGCCAGCCTGGGGATTCCCCACATATCATCAAGCAAAGAGAACGCCTGGCCAACTAAACCTTCCTCCATGTTGTCTTCTGTCCATTTTACTGCGTCATCTGTTGAATATAAGTCCTCTAATAAGCAACCAAAACCCACCAAACAGCCCCGAACACCCAGACCACCTTCGACATCCCAGGCCTTATATCCTGGTCCAAATCAACCTCCTATTGCCCCCTATCAGACTAGACCACCCATTCCCATTATATGTCCTACTGGGTGTACGTGTAATTTGCATATCAATGACCTTGGCTTGACTGTCAACTGCAAAGAACGAGGATTTAACAACATCTCTGAACTCCTTCCAAGGCCCTTGAATGCCAAGAAGCTTTATCTGAGCAGCAATCTTATTCAGAAGATATACCGCTCTGATTTTTGGAATTTTTCTTCTTTGGATCTCTTGCACCTAGGGAACAATCGCATTTCCTACGTCCAGGATGGGGCTTTCATCAACCTGCCCAACCTGAAGAGTCTCTTTCTCAACGGCAATGATATAGAAAAGCTGACACCAGGTATGTTCAGAGGTCTACAGAGCTTGCATTACTTGTACTTCGAATTCAACGTCATCCGGGAAATCCAACCTGCAGCCTTCAGCCTCATGCCCAACTTGAAGCTGCTATTTCTCAACAACAACTTGCTGAGGACTCTGCCAACGGATGCCTTTGCAGGCACATCCCTGGCTCGGCTTAACCTGAGGAAGAACTACTTTCTCTACCTGCCAGTGGCTGGCGTCCTTGAACACCTGAATGCCATTGTGCAGATAGATCTCAATGAGAATCCTTGGGACTGCACTTGTGACCTAGTCCCCTTTAAACAGTGGATTGAAACCATCAGCTCAGTCAGCGTGGTAGGTGATGTACTCTGTAGGACCCCCGAGAACCTCACCCACCGTGATGTGCGCACTATTGAGCTGGAAGTTTTATGCCCAGAGATGCTGCATATTGCCCAACCTGGACCATCTCCACCCGAGCCTGGAGATTACCGCCCTAACGGGGGACCAACAAGTGCATCACCTTATGAGTTCTCTCCTCCCGGGGGCCCTGTGCCACTTTCTGTGATGATTCTCAGCCTGTTGGTTCTGTTCTTCTCAGCTGTCTTTGTTGCTGCAGGCCTCTTCGCCTATGTGCTCCGTCGGCGTAGGAAGAAGCTGCCCTTTAGAAGCAAGAGGCAGGAAGGGGTGGACCTTACAGGGATCCAGATGCAATGCCACCGTCTGTTTGAGGACAGTGGAGGCAATGGCGGTGGGAGTGGAGGTGGAGGGCGACCAACTCTGTCCTCGCCAGAGAAAGCCCCTCCTGTGGGTCACGTGTATGAGTATATACCCCACCCAGTAACTCAGATGTGTAACAACCCCATCTATAAGCCGCGAGAGGAGGAAGAAGTGGCTGCCTCAGCAGCGCAGGACACAGGAGCTTCAGACCGTGGAGGCCCTGGGACACAGCCACCAGGAATGGCTGAGGTGCTCGTAGGAAGTGAGCAGTTTGCAGAAACACCCAAGGAGAACCACAGTAACTACCGGACCTTGCTGGAAAAAGAGAAGGAGTGGGCCCTGGCTGTTTCCAACTCCCAACTCAACACCATAGTGACGGTGAACCATCACCACCCTCACCCTCACCACTCGGCAGTTGGTGGGGTTTCAGGGGTAGGTGGAGGGACTGGGGGAGACTTGGCTGGGTTCCGCCACCATGAGAAGAATGGTGGGGTGGTGCTGTTTCCCCCTGGGGGAGGTTGTGGTGGTGGCAGTCTGCTCCTAGACCGTGAGAGGCCACAGCCTGCTCCATGCACAGTGGGATTTGTGGACTGTCTCTATGGCACAGTGCCCAAATTAAAGGAACTCCATGTCCACGCCCCTGGCATGCAATATCCAGACTTACAGCAGGATGCCAGGCTCAAAGAAACCCTTCTCTTCTCAGCTGGAAAGGGCTTCGCAGACCACCAAGCCCCCAAAAGTGATTACCTCGACTTAAGGGCCAAACTTCAAACTAAGCCGGATTACCTCGAAGTTCTGGAGAAAACAGCATACAGGTTCTAACTGACAGAAGAAAATAAATTAGTGGCTTTGTTTTGATTTCCAAAAGAAAAGGAAAATAAAAAGAAATATATCCCCGGCTCCCGTTATACTTGTCCCAATAACTCTATCCTTACAGTTTCCCCTGCCCAGGACAGCACTGAAACGCATGATAACTAGAGAATACAAAAGTGTGCTCCCCCTCTCAGATGCGATTTTGAGGAAGGGCCATACTCAGATCATTAATCAATGAAGTGCCTTCGCAGACTTTTGCCAGCAAATGTTATCATTATTTTTTATACTGAAACTCGAGACTTTGACTGTGCCATGGGTGAGGTATACCGGGGATCGTTGTATTGATCCTAAATGAGTAAAATTCAATGTGTCTTTTTATTTTCAGTAACTTTTCTTCCCTTTAGTTGCAGTTTTGTTTGAAAGGGAGGGGGGAGGTTGACATTTATGGCTTTCTCTCCTTTTCCCATCATGGCACAGATTCTGTACATGTATTAACAATGCAGTTTGCTGCATGCTTGAAAACTGCAGGATGGGGAGGGAGGGGCGGGTCTTGCTCGAATGTTCTCACACTGTTGTCTCACACACATATTCATGTGCACACAACAAATCCCTACATTCACTGAGGTCCCTCAGCCTGCGCTAGGTGCAGTACACACACACACACACACACACACACACACACACACACACACACTCCTCCCCTGCAACTTAATATGCTTAGTTCGGGTTTGATCTATTTCTTCCTCCCTCTACATAGCTACTCGTGCCCTTCACTCCTAGTGTACAGCTCACAGCATCTCTCCTACCACCCTGGGAAAAGAAGTCACATTCGAGGCTGGATCCTACTGAAATCAAGGCTTGTACATTTAACAGCTGGAGACACACCTAGGGTTGAGCATCCTCCTTGTGACATTTCATCCTGATGTCAAGTTTTTTGAGAACATCTGCACTTTCTTATATATATATATAAATATAAATATATGATATTAAAAAATAAAAGAGCAACTGGGTATATATCACTAACAGCTTTGTAGGAAGCACTTTTAATGTTTTCTCTCTCACACACAAAGATTCAAAAGAAATGTGCATATATTTATTCTGTAATTTCAGTGATTATAAATTGTAAAGGTAATGTTTAATCATTGTATAGTGATTATGCGTCTGGTATAGCTTTCCTAATAAAAAGTTTTTGAAAAACATAATACATTATATATAGAAGATACAAAGCTTGAATTTAAACTTCAGCTATGCCATGCTTTTCATACTCCCATTTAAAAATATTTACTTTACTGGATATACAGAAAGCTACATGATTAACAAGTTTGATGCACTGTGATATTGATAAATATTATTATACCTTATCCATATCCCATGTTAGGATTAAATTGGGGCTTGGATAGTCTGATCAGTTTTTCATGGGTTGTAAATCTTAAATTCAGTTTCCCAGTGAGGCACAGTTCCATAGGTGGGGTGTGATTGGGAGAAAACAAAGTGACTGGAAGAGGATATATAGGACTAATCTGGATGAGATAATTGAGCGTCTGTGGGTTTCAGACAGCTGACATGAAGGAACAGAGAAACGAAGTAGCTCTCCTTTAAATAAAAATAAGCACTAAAATTAGATCCAAGAGCAGCTTATGTACCACCGCAATATCCATGCTAAAATACAGCTCCAGAAAAGCCTAGGACTTTAAGTCAATGAAATTGTAGAATATCTGTTACCTGCTAAAGTTGTGAATTTTATGTTTGGGCATTTTTTTTCCTCAACCACTCACAGTAAATGGACAGAGAAATTCTTGAGTTAAGAAGTTTGATTATGATTAAATTTTATTTTTATGTACGACATGAAAAGGATCTTTCAAAGTTTCTTGAGGATACTTTAAGTTATGATCCATTTTCGTGTGAGCAAAACCAAAGAAAATTGAAATTTAGGACACAAATGAGAGATAGAGGCACTTACCCAGCTAGGCCAGTAGATGGCAGCAGAGCTCCAGCTAGCTCTAGACAGCCACCGATGAAGTGTGGAGTGAGGTTTGGGTTTCTTAAAGCTGCCCTTAGAAATGATCTTTCCATGTTGAATGTAATTCACCATGAGTCGCTGAGGCCTTACATTCCACCATTTTCCCATAGAAAAGAAGAATACCATCAGTTTCTAAATCTGTGTGGTATATACATTCAGGTATTGAATTTAAAAGATGGGGAAAAAAGAATGTCGAAAACTTGTTAATTTAACCATTAACTACTTGCAACTATCAGTGTGGATATACACAGATAAAACACACAAGTACATCAATATACAAAAATGCACGTTTCAGGGATTCTTTGAATTTAATATAAGGCATTTTGTAATTTCTGTTCTCATTATTCATTTGATTTTGGAGTTAATTTAGAAAGCCCATACAACTAACTACTGTCTCTTTATGTAACATGTCAAAATGAAGCTCTCCTTATTTAGAGGAGTTGAACACGTTATAAAACAGATGCCTTTTTTGTAAGCTTTCTATAGGTCACCTTCGCTAGATATTTCATCTTCCAAGTTCTTTCTAGTCATCTTTCCCTATTACTGATTTTTTTTTTAAATAAAATGACATTACTGTTCTTAGAGTTTTCACAACCTGACTTGAAACTACAGTGACTATTAACCTTCCAATTCTTCCTAATCAATCATTCTGATGAATAAGAGCGAAACCCTAGATCTTTCAAATACTAATAATGCCTTCCTAGAAAGCCACGGAGCCACGCAACCCAGGATATTAAATGTATCAGGTTAAATGTCACCCCTAAGGACCCTGGTGCTTTTGATATTGGAAAAGGAGTCTTCATGAACCTTATCGAAATAAAATATAACTTGACAATTGTAATATTTATATTTTATTTATCAAATATTGAAGTAAGACTGTCTTAACTTAAAATTCACCCTTAAATAATTAATAAATTCATTTATATAGTGAGAACAAATTTTTATGAGAATGAAATTTTGTATTCAAGAGGACAATATTTTGCTTTCATGGATTTTTATATCCCCTGACTCAGTTACTTATTTTAATTTTGCACTAAAATTGAGTTAAGAAACTTTAGTTTATAATAGCAGATATTATTTCAATTAAATTCCACTAACATTACCATAAGTATGAATTAGCATCTGCCTGTTTCTTATTGAAGGAAATTATTTGTTCTTTTTGTTTTTGTTTTTGTTTTGCTTTTTACAAAATAGATAACTAATTCCCTTCATAGCAATGTTCTGCTGCTGAGATTAACCAAGATCTCATAATATTTGCTTTTCTTCTTTACTTTTTTATTATTAATTACAATAGTAGTGTTTGGAAATTGCAAATGCATTGTGGTGTCCCTTCATCTCTGACATGATTAGTGTAAAACTATTGCAGATGATCAGTTTAATTCAGAATAGTTTTCAAATGTTATATATCATTATATGGTATTATTTATGTAGATGCTTTTATATTTTGACTAGAAAGACATTATTTCATCAAATTGCAAAATTATTTAAAATAGGATGGTGACTACAATATTTTTAATAAAAGTTCAGAGAGAAAATAACAAAGAAAGTTTAATGACTGATTTGGAACTTTTCTTTTGTTCTTAACTTGGAAATTTTAGTTCGAAAGCCTTATCATAAGAGAACCTGTTTGTGTTTAGGGTTCTGAAATCCCTAGTGCTGAAGCAGGATTCTTCTCCATCCATCTTAGCAAGTCTTAGACTCATTAAGTATAAATCCAGTATCAGCGCACACCTGTCCTTCTAAATTATATTGTCCATTCCAAATAATTGGTGTTTCTTTTAAATGATTTTAATGAAGGGAATACTGGAGAAATCCCCCCCCCTAAGATGTGGCATATAGGACTGTGACAATTGAGGACACTGTTTGGGGAAATGATATTGTCAGAGCTATCCAAATCAAATAGTTGAACATATGCATTTGTAACTTATACCCAGCTCAAATTCCTCAGTTATGAAGTTAAAGATGATCACAACAAATCCTTAACTAAGTTAACAGCATAAATGTTCTGTCTAATGTATTAAAGGCCTTTAAAAGAAATCAGAGCAATAACATATATATTTGTATGTACAGACATATACATAGGACTGTTATACATGTGTATACATTGTGTACACATGTATATAGTTTATATATACAAAATTATATGAAAATTACTCACTTTTCCTACATGTGTAATGACCAGTTTTATGCACTTATTGTTCTTGCTTTCCTCTAGCCACCACCCAAGGAACGCTGGAAGAAATGCAAAGCTCTCACTCTTGGCAACTTCACATGTAAAAATTGAAATCGTAATCAAGATTTGTGAATTTGAAAGCTTTTCTTTTTCCTTACTTTCTTTTTTCTTTTTTCTTTTTTGGTTACCTCTCAGTTTGTTTCATTATGTAAATCAAGAGAGGGAAATCTCAGTAAACAGTGATTAGTTTTAACAAAATATTCACAAGGAAGGGACTTATTTCTTATCTGATTGCAACGTAAGTCAAGTGGAAACTGCATCCCACACGCCACTTCTTCTTTATCTTTGCCCAGATACATTTTAGAAGTGTAAACAGTTTTAATAACCCTTTTCATTGGAGTAGCTGGTAGAAATTCATCTGCATACAAAGCAAGACTGAAATTGTGGCATTGTAAGAGACTTAAAAAGCAGTTTATGACACATACACAGTTTCATGTTCAGAAACCGATTATTACTACCATTATTCGAATGTTTAATAACAAAGGCAGTGACAGGCAGGGGCAAGCATTTTTACTATGTTTTTCCGTCGTCATCAAAGAGGAAATTTTCGCATCAGAAACAGGGGTAAACAGATGTCACTTCTGGTGCAAAGGCAATGCTGTGGCCCACTTGTCTTTTCTGGTCATTTTGGCTTCTGAAAATAATGTGGGTATTTCTGAGCAACTGAATTTTCTTTCCATTGTATGTTGCTATTCAAATGGCTTAAAAACTTTAATGGAAAAGAACACTCATAGTAAACTTCATAGAAATATTGTTACAGGACCATTATAAAAATTCCTAATTTGATCCAATTCTTATTCTTAAACATTATTAAATAATAAGCATTATTAAAAAGAATTCTTCCTTAAATACCACTTAGCTACATTAAGGTGCATCCTGCCTAAATTGATATTTGAATATATTATGCATATTTAATACCACAAAATTAACCGATTGGGTTTGTAATATACATTGTACTAAGACAAAGTATGTTCCACCAGAAAGGATGTACTGATGACCATATTCAAGTTTGAACACCTTGTTTCAATCAATTTGTAATTATCTCTCTCTATTTTTTTTTGTTGTTGTTTCTTTAGACAATGTCTTACTTAGAAGCCCAAGCTATCTTTACACTTGCCAGGTAGTCCAGACTGGTCTTAATCTCAAGACAATTCTCCTGCCTCAGACCCTCGAGTGCTGGGAATGGAGGTATGAGCTATCCAGAAAGGCATAATCTTAAGGATAATCTATCAAGACATGATTTTTGCACTTTATTACATTTGAATGAGTGAATAGCACAATGACTGTAGCTAGTTTTCATATCAGAACTAAACTTCCCTTTCCAAAGAATTGCAAACCTGGCTTTTAAAAATAGATTTGAAAGGAAAGTATTATCCAGCTGTGGGGGTGGTGGTGGTGGAAGGAAGCTCCTTCTGCAGCTGGTTGCCTCTGATAGTCCTGTCTGCCCTACAACATTGCCAGGCTGTGAGTAAGTCCTTAAGTTTCTTGGCACTAAAGGCCTGTTCAGTGAAACTTGGATGGTGCCGAGGTGAAACCAGTGTTTGATGAGAGCCCAGGGCTTAATGGTCAAATAATTGGGTCCCTTCCCTTTTCTCTAAACTAAGGACATAACTCAACCTGTTTTCTCTATAGAGAAGTCATTTGCATTTGGTGAGAAAACTCAATACCTATCTATCCTATAGTGAAGTCACTAGTGACCAAAGAGCATCGGCATGCATCTGAAAATACACAGCCAAGTGCTACAGTCTTGGACCTTGTTCAGCATCCGCTACAATACCCATTGCCTTTGTCATAGCATCCAAAATATTGACTTAATTGACCTTCAATTGGTAATGTTAGATTTATGCCACAAGCTGCCCATACTTCTCACTATTGAAAAGGTTGTCCGTTGCCATGTTGAATTCTCCCTCCCTCCCTCCCTCTCTCTCTCGCTCTCTCTCTCTCCTCTTTCTCTTTCTTTTTCTTTTTTAATAGTATTCTGATAAAATGATTTAAGATGTTCTTGAGATTTTATATCTACCAATTATAAAAAATAATCTGTCAAATGTATACATTAATAACCATAGTCTGTAATGAAGTGGTGTTTGGATAAACTACTGTATGATCTAGAGAAACAGAGTAATTTATATAGTTTTTTATCCTATTTGGGTTCTTTGTTGGTTTTGAATCCAAAATGGAAGCTTGAGGCCCTATTTCTAATATACTAGACAGCTCTTTTGAAGCAAGCATAGACTATGTTAGTTTTGATGAACTGCCATTAGTACATGAAAAAATTAAGCTCATGAATCTCTCCTTTTGTCTTCATGATACAAATTTCAACAAAAAGACTAATGGAACCAGAGGTTAAATGAAAATGTCTTTCTCTGACAAGTGTTTAATCTAGGTTTAGTAAACTAGGTTTGAAGTAGGTTTTTGTATTAACCACTTGAGAACCTAGTTTTGGAGAGTTTGAATCCACAGGAAGAGGTTACTGTGTATTTTCACTTGGTTCTAAGCCATTTCAATTACCATCTATTAATATATTTACTGACTGACATGCAATTCAACTTGAATCCAAACTAACTGTAATTAAAATAATTTTTAATTTTTTTAAAGATTTATTTTATTTATTTTATGTGTATGAGTACACTGTAGCTTGAGCCATCATGTGTGTGGCTTTTGGAAATTGAACTCAGGACCTCTGCCGGCCCGTTTGCTCTGGCCCAGCACGCTCCGGCATAATACACTGTAGCTGTCTTCAGACACACCAGAAGAAGGCGTCAGATCTCATTAAGGGGGTTTGTGAGCCAATATGTGGTTGCTGGGATCCGAACTCAGGACCTTTGGAAGAACAGTCAGTTCTCTTACACTCTGACCCATTTCGCAAGCCCTAAAATAATTTCTAATGTAATGTAAAAATATCATTGGAGAAACACACTAATGCAGATTAAATAATTTAGCTTAGTTTATGTTCTAAATATATAAAATGGACTAGTGTGTTTTTATATTTCTTTATACACTTATCAATTCTATTCTTTGGCAATTTCATATATGCTTATAATCTATTAATAACAGCTATTCAACACTACTACCTTGTACTTCTTCTGGATCTACAATATCAATATGCTGCCCCAACTTCATGTCTTCTTACTTTTATGAAATAAACCACTAAGTCCAATTAACATTGCCCGCAAAAGCAAAGGATTTAGCTCTTTTTCCTGTATTGACTTAGTTTATTTTTGTGTCAGTTTAATACAACTTTCTCATGAACTTCATCCCAAAGTTCCTTTGAGAAACAAGACCTAATTACTAGCATCTACTTAGAAGGCATTACTGCCTAAAGGTCTGCAATTTATTGTGTAGAAAATTTAAGAAACATGACTATTCCACATAACAAACAAAAATATTTGAACAGTTTGTATTTTAATAGTGGAAATCAGGAAAATAAGATATACCCAATGTGGTCATATTCACAAGAAGAACATAAGGTCCAGACCTTCAAATGTGTTTGTCTTCAAGGTCCTAAAACGACATCCACATTTAACCAGAGAGAAACAGGTTTACACACCCAATAAAATGTGGGCACTAAAAATGTCTCAGAAAACGAAACCTAATACCCATCTTGGTGTTTGTAAACCTTTTCTCTATTTAAATTCTTACAAGTAAGAACCATGATCTTGTTGGCCCTATAGATTTACAATCTCCATAGTCTCATCTCATTGAGAGTTCTACCATATCAATGCAGTTAAACATTGGAGTGAAATAGACAGGAGCACACACACACACACACACACACACACACACACACCATAAACCATGTGCCTTGGGGTAGATGTCAATTCAATTATTTTTATCTGTTGAGTACATAAAAAAAAAAAAGAAATTTCACACTTGAAATGACAAGATAGACTATGTCTCTTACTTTATTTCAATTTCTCCTCAGCTGAAAGAATAGGTAAGGTGCAATTAGATTATGATAAAAGTGTCATACCAAAAATCATATATGTGAATATCTGAAACATATTTTTGAAAGATGCAAATGTTAACACCTATCTGATCACAGCTTCACTCTAAGGTAACATGAGGCCTTAAAAGAAGACGTGTCATCTCTCCTCTTATTGAAATCTGGATGTTGAAAGACTGCAGTGATGTTCTCCCCTATTTACTTAAAGGATATTATTTTTTTCCTTTTTTCCCCCCAGGTTCCACTCCAAAAGAAAAAAGAAAAATAAAATAAGGAAAAAAGAAAAAAACTAAAACAATCCCCTGTACCCTCCCCCTCCCCCTGCTTACCACCCCACCCTCTCCCACTTCTTGGCCCTGGCATTCCCCTACACTGGAGGCTCACAGCCATCCATTGGACTTAAAGGATATTATTATGCACTGTTTAGCAGACCGAGATACTTTGCAAACAAGAAACATTTAAGGAAGATGTAGAAAAGATATGTTAAAATATAAACTTCTGCTATGCTTTTGCAGCAAGGTTTTAGATATGTTTACATATGCATATCTTCAGAACATTCTTTTTCACCATGTTCCTACACTTCAGTTGTATATTTCAAAAGTAACAAAACTTTTAGTAGAAACATACAAATATTAGATAGTTCCATATCATGTTTAATAATCCTAAAGTGTTCAGCACATTCAATTGCATTGAACATGTACTTGCATTATTTTAGAACTTGTGCCAAGTGCATTGAAAAAAATTAAAACTTGTGTTAAAGCAAACAATCACAAACCTGTTATACTAAAGTACCATAAATAGAATCAGGAATATGTAGATAATAAACTCATCACTTATGGAGTAAACCTGAATAAAATTAAAGTAATATTAAAATCTCAATAATGTTATCTTTAGTGATGTGAAAATATAGTATTTGACTATAATATATGTACATATATAGATGTGCACATCAATATTTTACAGTGTCTTTAATATTTCCATTAATAAAAATGCTATGGCAGTGTATAAAGTGATGTGCAACATAAAAAAAGTATTTATAAATTTTATACTTTAACCTCTGACAAAAAATAGTAATTTAATTTGAAAGTTTATAAATGATTTTACATAGGTGTTAGAGTATTGATAAATTGAAAGGAAGTTCCAGGGAAAGGATTCATTCCCATAGGCTCAAGATGCTAACAAAGTTTTAATCAGAGTTTATGAAATATTGTTCCCTGTGAAAGTTAGCGATCAATTAAAGTATATGTTGCATTAATAATATAGTAGTTTGGAGATTACTTGTAGTTTATACTATCAGAATTATTTACAGTAGTTGAATATTTTCCATCATAGCATGATTCTTATTTTGATGAGTTGATATAAGTCAAGTAGAAGACTGTGTTATCTCCAAAATAAACAATAACAAAAAGATTAGTAAAATAAACCCTTTCAAAATACCCAGAAATAGAAAAGCATCTAGCTATCTATCAATATATGTATTCTAATGTGGTACATTTAAACAATTGATGACTACTCAGCTGTTAAAAAAATGATGAAACTTGCAAGATGGAGGTAGGCAAGTATTTATCCTAAGTGAGGTAATCCCAACCCAAAAAGAAAACTATGCTCTGTATTCTCCTATATGTGAATGTTAGCTTTTAAGCCTTTAAAAGCAATACTATATAGTCTTTATAACCATACACTTTAGTTAGGGTAAAGAACTAGGTGCTGGAGGGCAACTACCATGGGAGAAAAAATATAGTATTTAGTTGTGGTGAAACAGGAGGCAGACTTAAATTGGAGTACTAAGAGTAGATGAGAGTGCTTGAAGGGGCTGAAGGAGAGAATATGGATAAGGACAACTAACACTGTTTTGTTCTGAATGAGAATGGTCCTGATAGGCTCATGTTTGAATGCATGCTCCCCAGTCAGTGGAAGTCTTTGGGAAAGATTAGGAGATGTAGACTTGGTGGATGAGGATGAGAGAAGGTTTTAGATTTCAAAAGCACATTCTATGTATGTATGTATGTATGTATGTATGTATGTATGTATGTATGTATGTATCTCTCATCTATCTATCTATCTATCTATCTATCTATCTATCTATCTATCTATCTATCTATCTATCTATATCTATATCTATCTTCCTGCTGTCAGCAGAGTAGAATAGAAAACTTTTAGCTACTGCTCCAGCACCATACCTGTCTGCTTCCCACAACGATGATGGTCAATGGGCTAACCCTCTAGAACTGTAAGCAAGCCTCTTAATTAAATGTTTTCTCTGATGAATTACCTTAGTCATAATGCCTTTTCATAGCAATACAAAGAATAACTAAAATAAACTCTAAAGGCCATTTAGGGATCATATGGGAACCAACTTTGTAGAATCTTTAAAACATATATGTATATGAAAGAAATCTAAATAGAGTCATCAAATATCAGGGAAGACGACTTGCCAAGCAGACACCTTTTGAAAGCAAGTGAAACCTTCAGTACCAGGAATGAGTTACATCTAATTAATTGAGTTGTTGGCCAGGGGCATCTAGTGGAATCCCCTAAAACAACACTGACTGTTGTCAAAGCTCTTGGTTGTTGTTTTCAAACTGATGGTAGGCTCTATTACTGAAGACAACACTTCCATATCTCATGGAACAAAAAAGTCCAGCTGATTCCTAATTACATTCTTCATGCCTGCTGACCAGTGTTCATGGTACTAGAAGGTGTACTGCACGCTACTAGAAGAGGATGCTGAATACCAACCCAGCTACAAATCCAACGATTTATAATGATGACTTTCTGCAAATGCACTGATGGAATAGTGTCACAAGTATGGGAGACATAACTAACCAGTCCCCGATTTAAGGCCAACTCATTGAGAGGAAATCCATGTCTGACATTGATTGATCTCCCATTCCTAGCTAAGAAGATCTCTACAATTCAAAGGAAAGATTCATTTTCTCCAGTAGTGTTTCATTGGGTACATAAACCACTCTTAAAGACAGGCCTCATGCTCAGCAGTTGATAGCCAACACAAAATGAACTCAGTGGTGATTTTGTAGAATTTTGCCTCATATTACCTTACTTTGACTTCTTTTTTAACCCCCACTACTCTTTTCCTTATATGTTAGGATTTCTAACTGTGTACTTCCAGTTTTTGTTTGTGTGTATGTGTATGCACACCTTGGTGTGTGTATTTCCTTATTTTTTTATTTTTAAATGTTATTTTTTTATTCTAGTTTGCATTTTTATTTGTCTATTGTTTACTAAAGAGAGAAAGAAGACATGGATTTGGAAGTATGTGGAGGTACGGAGGAACTGGAAGGATATGGGAAAGGGAAACTGATCAGAATATAATGTATCCATATTCAATAATAAAGGAAACTGATCAGAATATAATGTATCCATATTCAATAATAAAGGAAACTGATCAGAATATAATGTATCCATATTCAATAATAAAGGAAACTGATCGGAATATAGTGTATCCATATTCAATAATAAAAGAAAATGAAAGAAGGCTAATGAAATGAGAAAAATAAATTTTTAATATCTATTAACGTTTAAGTGATTATTTGAAGGATTGGATCCATTCTCTTTCTTGGTATTATCAGGTAACAAACACTACAGTAGTATATGAAGCGTCATCCCTTTGTCTGTCCTTCTTGGCTCAAGCTAGAATAAGGAAATAAGTCTTCATTGAAAGAAGATCCCACAGCTAATCACAGATTATGTGTCTTGGCAATAATAAACACTGCCATGAAAGCGGGATGTAAGAGACTAGAGTTCCTCAATACTTCAGTACTGGTGCCCTTGACTTTTATTTTTGTTTGGTTCCAGTGTTGAGGGTGAGACTCTGTGACTCAAGCATGTGCATTAAGAGAGCTGTCACTGAACTGCACACACAGCCTTATCCTAAAATTAAAATGTGTAGAGTCAACAAAATATGGCTTGAAAATTCTTTAAGAGTTTTCAACAGTTTCAATTCTAAACTATCCTCATAATGTTAGAAAAGACCAAATTTCATGACTCAATGCGTGTTTCCATAAAAAGAAGCAAATGAAAATAAACATTCTGAATATCTGGCACTTGCTAGTGAACATTCTGAATGTGCTTTCCCATCAATCCCAGCTCTGGAATACCTTATAGTGAATGTGTCGATATTACTCTGTCAATAGCTACATAGGAAGTGCTTTTATTCCTTACATGTCATAATTTCAGACCTCCTCACACTTGGAACCATTTAAAGTAGCTTGTCATAAAAGGCATAAACACCCAACACTCATGATCTGTTAGTTTAATTGATATTTAAAGACCTGTTTTTGTTTGAGGAGGTAAGTGTTTAGGCACATATGAAAAGTGAATACTGGTGAAATAAGATTATATATTTCTCCACGGCCATCCCTGAGTCAGATCGATCCTTGAGTATGATCTCTCATATTCAAAGAATGGGAAGGAGGGGGATTTAAGGGAAACTTTGTTCACTCATCTTGATGTGTATGCTTTTTCCCCCTTTCTCTCAAAGCTTTAATTTCCCTTATATAAATCTTAAGTGCCACAAAATAGAAACACATGATTTGTTGAATGTTTTAAAATTAGTTTTTTTATATTAAAATAGCAATTTAAAGCCATTTTAATGTGTTTTAGAATGATGATATATCCCATGGGCAGGATCTGGAGAGAGCTCCTGGATGATGGAGTATTTCAATGAAAAAGAAAACATAAAATAATGGAAGTTGATGGAAATTGGAGGAATAAGAAGGCAGAAATGTATTTGAGTATTAAATGAGCAATATTTTACATTTTCACCTGGAATTTTATGTCATGGACATAGGTGTGTTAGAAACTAATTAGGTTATTAATTGTCTTTGTGCATTAATGAATATACTAAACAAATCTTTGAGAGTTTCTTTTAGACAATCCTAAACTTTGAATCATTCTAGGTAGTAATATTCAAATGACCTGGTTTCTTTGCTATTTAATATGTCCATATGGCACAGATATTAAAACTGTATATTCAGAAATCATTTTGCTAAATTTGAAATCAACATAAACTATAATGTTTGATTATATGAAAATTCAACAGTTATATACTTATGTTTCCCAGACTCTTCATTAAAAATAATTTCTACATGTTCTATAAAAGCTATAACAGTTTTGGTGTGTATCTATTTTGTGAATTATTTGAGGCATCAAATTGGGCCATAACCATGAGGGATATATGTGAAGCTGTTGGACATTGGTTTATTTCTGATTAACTGTAGAATTCTACACAACAGCAGCATGCACCATATCTCTTTAAACCCAGGGGAACTCTTACAAAATCTTTGCTATGTTCTTTTAAACTTTTTAATATACTTTAATTTTTAAATTAATTTTCCATATTTATTGGTTGATTTTAAAGATTTTTATCTATTTATAATCTATCTATCTATCTACCTATCTATCTACCTATCTATCTATCTATCTATCTATCTATCTATCTATCTATCTATCTCTGTGTCTTCTATCAGTTTGTGTGTTTGTGTGTGTGTGTGTGTGTGTGTGTGTGTGTGTGTGTGTATATGTAACATTAAATATAGGTGATGAGAATTGAACTCAGCTCTTCTGACAGAACTGTATATACTCTTTATTACTGAATGATCTCTAAATTGTCATTCCCATATTTAAAAAAATAATCACTTTGTAAACTTTGAAATTGACTAAAGAAGAACTCAATAAATAGTGGTCAGTTTTTTTGAATTATGATAACTTCAGTAGTGGATGGGGACATTTTAAGCTTACCTTGGCTTGTTTAAAGGTAAGAAAATAAAGAAACAATTATGAATGTGAAACATTGAAGTTAATGGCTACTTACTACATGTTAAATGCTCACTAGATGATGGCTATTAAGATAGGACTATAATTGTCATTATTATTAAGAAAGAGTTTCAATGTTGCTTCAGATAGCAAAGAATCTCTCTGTAATATATCAGGCCTCTTTGTGTCTGAATGGTAAGTTTCTTCATCATCATCCTTTAACCTTTATTTAATCTTACCTCAGAATGCAAGAAGCATCGGTGTAAGGAGCCAAGATTGTGTAGTCATCTATACAAATTAGACAAAGTCAAAGAAGAATGTAAGTCAAGGTATGTTAGGGAAGTTACAAAATATTTAGTTAGTTCCAAGGAATGGTTGAAAGAAAATTGATAAGGTGTAATTGGTTCTATCCTGAGAAGGTCTTACATGCAATCAAAGACATTTAAAATGTATCTATGTAAATCACTGATTTTCAATCCATGAGTTGCAATTCTTTTGAAGATTCAATGATTCTTTTCACAGTGTTTACCTAAGACCATGAGAAAATGGAGATTATGTTTCATAACAGTGGCAAAATTACAGTTATGAAGTAGTAATAAAAATAATATATATGTGTATATATATGTATACACACATACATATACATATATATATATATACATACACATGTATATATTTGGTTTTTCGAGACAGGGTCCCTTGGTATAGCCCTTTCTGTCCTGGAACTCACTCTGTAGACCAGGCTGGCCCCGAACACAGAAATGCACCTGCCTCTGCCTCCCAAGGGCTGAGATTAAAGGCATGTACGACCACTGCTGGGCAATAAAAAATAATTTTATGATTGGAGCCAGCACAACCATATTTTATTAAAGGACTACAGAGTAAAGAAGGTTGAGAACCAGGATTTTAGAGAAAATGAAGATACGATCTTACAATGTCAAGGTACAATCTATTCTAGGGACATAACAGAAATTGAATGTCAAGAATCTTGAATAACATGCCTCTGAATGTTCAGTCCATTTTCAGCTCTGTCCTCTTTAGAGAAGTAAAAGCAGATGTCTTGAGTGTAATGATACCTTATCAAGATTAGTTGATCTTTATTAATATAGAATATCTTTAGTATAATTCTATTCTGAAAAAGTCCAATGTACTTTAATATTTAATTTTTATGTGCCTTATCATGTTTGCTAATGTTAAACTATTTCTTCTAACTCAAAGGGGATGGAAAGACTTGTGAATAAAATTGAGAGATTGTTAATTCTTTATTTCTTATGAAAGGGTGGTAGAATTTTTGAATCTTGTGTGATTTACTAAAAGTACTGAAAGAAAGCTTGTAAGAGTGAACTTAGGTTGACTTAGTAAAAGAGGAGCAGTTGCAATGCAGGGGGTAAGAATCTTGTTACAATGCTGTGGAATTATTCTCAGTATTAGGCATAATCAAATGACCCAGCTCTTGCCACTTATGTAGTTTTACAAGTGTCAGCATGCACTTGGTTTTTATGTCAATGATACAATTTTCTGAGGAAAGTTATATAATGAGACACATTTAATTTATATGTTCTCTGTCTATTGTGAACGGTCATATTAGATATGAAAATGGAAAGCCCACTGCAGAGACAACAGAACATTATAAAATATGTTACCCTTTTATTTCTCAGATGGAAAGTGGATGCATGTCAACTGGTGGAAGGAATTGAAACAAATTAATAAAGTCTCCTTCAAATAGTAGAATAATTCTACTGACATTAATTACATTTACAAGAGCACTGGCATCTTGAGGCACTGTATACCATGCATTCAAATAATTTCCTAGGGAAGACACTGGTCCTCAGGCTCAATCTTTATTCTTTTTACTTTTTATTTTATTTTATTTTTGTTTTTTTCTAGACAGAGTTTCTCTGTGTAACCCTGGCTGTCCTGGAACTCACTCTGTAGACCAGGCTGGCCTCGAACTCAGAAATCCACCTGCCTCTGCCTCCCAAGTACTGGGATTAAAGGCATGCGCCACCACTGCCCAGCTCAATCACTTTCAATAGGCTTTAACTGAATAGTATAAAGAATACTGGGACTGATTTCACTTACTCCTGTTTGTGGTGATACAGTAAATGTGGTATACTCTGTGGGCTCCCACATACATCTTTGATTTATTTGATCTGTTTATACGTTATTTTTTTTTTCTGAAAAATTTCACATGCTAAGCAGTAGGCATAACAAACGATGCTTAAAGCTTTCACAAACAAGAGAATGCTATTAAGAAAATGAATGTTTTGATTTAGAACTAGCATGGCAGAACCAAACATGAATGCCATTAGAAGATTTTGTTCTTTAACTGTAGCCCCAGGGGATAGACAAAATGGCAATGAAGAGTGACCTCATGTGGATAAACGAATGTCAGGTAAGCATGTTGTTGATAGAAACCTTCTCACTCCTCCCTTTTAAAGAGGCGATTTAATTTTGATGGTACTTTCTTACATAGTGGCCAAGACCACATTGCTTTACCTACACTAAATCAAGCATCACAGTTTGGTATTTCTAAATTTATTTATTTTTCATAATTTCAATATGGTGCAAATAGGGAGGAACCCTTCAATAATATAGGTATGTTCAGACACTTTCTGAATAAATTTGTAGAGGCTTCTTTCTTTATTTAAGAAAAGTAACTTTACAGTCTCAGCTCCGAATGTCTTTACCATAGCTGTCCATGATAACAGATACCAATGCATAAGTCTTGTTGGTTAGATAAATCCTTTCTCTTCCACAGTATTTCCTCCGCACTTACTTTTCCTTCATTCTAGTAAGACATCTCAACCCATGACTGAGCACAAAGCTTCTAACCACCAAACACCATGCATGTACTCATGCCAAGTCTGCTCTTTTCAAGACATTTGTATCCAAACTTCCTCAACTAAAATCAATCAACTATTATTTGTATACAACAACAGAAAAGTCTGGATATTATTTAGAAAAAAAAAAAACTTTAACTAAATTTCTGCACTTAAAAGCCCTTAACAGGAGAATCACTTAGTGACTCGGTTGTAATTATCCAGACTTCTGTAGATTTTAAAAAAGACTCCTAATTTAGAAAGTTGCTGACTTATTCAAATAACATCTAAAATTATTAAGCACTCCTTTTACTAAGAACAAAAGCATCACATGCAATTACATTTTAAAATGACACTGCCTATTTTATAGTGAGAAGTTCTGATAACCTGAACTTGATTGTACTGCCTTGAACTTGATTTTATTGCCATCTTTATATATTTTTCTGAATGTGATTAAAATTATATATTCTATGATAGAAGGAAAAGTGCTGCTAGCTAGGTTAATGGTGATTGTGACAATTCTACACTATGGGTTAGAATTTCTTTAAGTTCTCCAGCTTGCTCTCCCTGCTTTCATCTTACATATATTCCACTAATTTCAACAAAACTGTTATTTTTAAAATATTTTATTAAGTTTTGAAAGTTATACAATGTATTTTGATAGTAACCTTAACTTATTCTCCTCAATCCTCCCACATCTACCCAATTCCCTATATACTCAACCTCTATTTAAAGAGTCTACCAACTCCAAATTGTGTTGCCCACATACTTCTGGATGTGAAGCCAACTACTTGATCATGTGGAAATATAATTCTTTGCTGGGGTCTGAAGAATTATATTAATCCATGGGCATAGAAATTTGAAGTTGGAGGTCAGTGTGGTAATATGTCCATTTAGCAAAATAGTAGTAATAACTTTAAGTATAGGCCTGGAAATTCCGACTATGGTTTCTTAGTTTTGTTCGGAATACCATAAATATGTTTTCTTCTGTGGAATGGGCTTTATATCCAATCAGAATGCAGTTCAGACATAGTAGAATATTCATGTCAGTAGTGCACTCTTGGACATATGTTGCCATATTAGTTACATTGTAGTTCACAAGGTTCACTGGTGGATAAGCCTGCTGATACAACAAAATTATTGACTTCTAGAGTAAATATATGGGAGTTAGATTCCTAGAAATTTAGAAGACAAAACACCATGATGTTAACAACAACAGAAAAATCAGATACATAATGCAAATACTTCATAATGGAAATTTATAGCCATCTTTAGACTATCCAGTGCAGTGACTGCTGTGTCTGAAGTCTCTAACTGGGACAGTTTTCTACAGTGTCTTTATCCTAGATGTGTTTATGTAAATTTTCTCTCCATCTAGTACAAGCCACAGTATTTTTTTCCTGAACTGTTGTAATAACTATTTCTACTCAGTCTTGACCCCGTATTACTGTTTTTTTTTTTCAAAGCAGACAAAGTGATTATTTCAAAGTGCTTTTTGTTTCTTATTTCCATCAAAACACTTCTATAATCACTCATTTATCTTTTTAGCCATTCAAAAATCTGTAAATCAACAACAAAAGCCCATATACTAAGTCCCTCCCTCTTTTCATTGATAACTTTCTGAGCCACTCATTAAGTTTTGGGCTATTTACTTGTTTAGACAGTAATTTTCTATTTCACTGGAGTATTCTCTCAGAGTTCTGGCTTCAAGTGACACTTCTGACTTCGTGTCTGGAAAGCAGGATTGTTGATGCTAACTGACATAGCTTGCTTTTTTCTCCATCATTTACAAGGCATTAAAGTGCTATCTTAGAGAGCCTGTTCCACATTGCCAAAGTCTGCTTCATCAGCTCTTATTAGTATTCAGCTCTTCATTTTTCAAGTTTCAGCATGAGAGCCACTTCCACAGGAATGTCTTCTCTAACTTCTCATGGAAATACAGGTCTTTTGTACAGCAATCACATAACACTGCTTAATATCTCTTTAGAGTAATGAAGACAATTGTAATGCATTGTTTGTTTGATTCCCCTCTCTAAAGGATAACTATGTCACTAGGTTCTGAGTGGTTCTATACTTGAAATACCTTATGGTAGTACTTTTTAAATGTTAATGTGATGTCTCAATTGATTTGCTC